>JARQOC010000006.1:1630852-1787569 GCA_033576535.1 Allobates femoralis | reverse complement strand
GGCGGTAATTCTTCCCGAACCCTATGTTGGTGGGCAGTTTGCCCGTTTAAAAAGCTGCGACCTTGTTTATGCCAATGTGTGGTAAAAAGATGAGAGCATTACTACTCCACAAATAAAGTTAAACATTTGGTGTCGCGTCATTTGCTGGGAGGCGGGTGTTGGTTGGGTCTCGGCAGTCTTATCTACTCCTCTGCGGTCAGAGCTCATCTGGATACTGTGTCCAGTTCTGACCTCCACATTATAAAAAGACATCGGCCCAGTTCACATCTAAGGGGTTTGCGTTTGGTTGCGTTTGCGTTTCTGTGCGTTTGTGCACTGCAAAAACGCATAGAAACGCAATGAAAACGCATGCGTTTTTGCAAATACAACCCAAAACATAGCAGGACACGTTTTGCATTGAAATCAATAGGTGCATTGACACCTGCGTTTTCATTGCGTTTTGCGGTAAAAACACAATAGAAACGCAATACAGCCAAAGACATGGCAAGCACAGATGTGAAAAGGCCCATCAACAAGCTGGAGCAAGTTCAGAGATGTGCGACCAGAATGGTGACCGGTCTCCAAACCATGTTGTATGAGGAACGATTACAGGATCTGGGAATGTTTAGCTTGCAAAAATGAAGACTGAGTGGAGACTTGATAGCTGTCTACAAATATCTCAAGGGCTGTCACACTGTAGAGGGATCAACTTTATTCTAGGGCTGTCACACTGTAGAGGGATCAACTTTATTCTAGGGCTGTCACACTGTAGAGGAATCAGCTTTATTCTAGGGTTGTCACACTGTAGTGGGATCTGCTTTATTCTAGGGCTGTCACACTGTAGAGGGATCAGCTTTATTCTAGGGCTGTCACACTGTAGAGGGATCAGCTTTATTCTAGGGTTGTCACACTGTAGAGGGATCAACTTTATTCTAGGGCTGTCACACTGTAGAGGGATCAACTTTATTCTAGGGCTGTCACACTGTAGAGGGATCAGCTTTATTCTAGGGCTGTCACACTGTAGAGGATCAACTTTATTCTAGGGCTGTCACACTGTAGAGGGGGCTGCTTTATTCTAGGGCTGTCACAGTTATAAGGGATCAGCTTTATTCTTATTTGCACAAGAAAAGACTAGAAGCAACTGGGTGAAACTGAATGGGAGGAGACACAGAACTTTTATATATATATTTTATATATAAACTTTTTGACAATGAGGGTGATCAACAAGTGGAACAGGTGGCCATGAGAGGAGGTGTGATCTTCTTAAATGGTAGTCTTCACACAGAGTCTGGACAGACATATTTCTGGGAGGATTTAATGAATCTTTCTTTGATCATGAGGTTTGATCAAATTACTTAGGAGTTCCCTTCCAATTCTACCACTCTGCCACATCCTAGGAGTTACACGGAGTAATATAACATGATTTTATTTCTGTTTGCATTTCAGGAAAAAACCATATGCGCTGCTGATCCTCCAGCCCGTGTGTTGGGTGACCAGACCTTGAATCTGTGCCTCCCCGTCGGTGTGTCCGTGTACCGGCATGTAGCTACGGTCACCCAGAGCCGACTCTCTGGTCCCAGCCTAACCTTGGATGTCCCTATCTTGCAAGGGATCACCGGGTTCTCTCCTACCCGTGTAACTACCTGGGTACGTCAGGGGAGTCTGTCCTGCCAGTAGTCTGTCAGCACTGCCGTCTTCCCCGGACCCAGTTGCACTGGTCCCGTCTCAGTCTTTCCTTCCTTTGGGGCTGCAGACTATGGAGCCGGCTTTCTCTCCAGGGAAAGGTGTCTTGCAGGATTCTCTCCTCCAGGGAGCCCAGACCCTCAGGAAAGTGTCACTTACTGCTTGTCTTTACAGCTCAGCCTACTCCGGCCTACTTGGTCTTTTCAGTTCAGCACCCACTGGCCTACTAACTAACTCCTCCTCGTTCCCCCCTTTTGTACCTGGTCTGTCACCTGACCTACGTTCCACCCACTTCCCGCTAAACCCTACCACCCCTTGCCCGCCTAGAGTCCCTTGCTCCGGGTTGGGTGTTGTGTCGGTGGGTGTGTGTTTTGAAGGTGTGTGTGAAACAACCTGTCTTCACCTGCCTGGCTGCAGTTCCTACCTGTGGCCACCCTGGTCGAAGGGGCGCCACAGAGGCTCTAGTCGTTCAGGTATGCTCCTCCAGGTGTGGTCCAGTGGATTCACCCTCGGACCCTCACTCCTGTGAGCATTACACCATCATTTTGCTATTGGAACCCAACATTGGTCATAAAAGTCAAAGCAACTTGCATTGACTGGACCACTGTCAAGCAAATAGTGCAACTCGTCACTGGATTGAGGAAACCATTGCAATGATCGGTAGAAACCATCATTGTTTGTAGACCAAATACAGGCCATGGTGACTATAATGAAACCTTGAAACCTTCAAATACGTCTAGAAAATGACCCCCTCTCCCCAGAACTGATGGCCTCTTCATTGCTCATTCGAAGAAATCAGTCTTATTTAACCTCATTTAATGATGATGTATATTCGCTCTTCTGCGTATATGAAATCAATGAGGAAAGTAAGCAAAGCGAAAACATGGGGATATTTGACTTTATTTGTATTGATTGCTGTCAAAAAGCATATTAGTCCAAAACAACGAAGCTTCAAAAATGAGGGGTTGTGCGTGAGAAGCAATAACCTTCAATGGATGCTTCAAAATCCCATAGTTGAGCGTCTTCTCCGGTTTGTCTTACTTAGGCTTTAGTTGGCGGCATGATATTTCCATCATCCATAGTTATCTCTTTAGATTTTTAAGTTGAAGTCTTAATACAATGGTAAAAAGTAATTTAAGAATAGGCTTTTATTCCAACCCTGCAGAAAACAAGGTTTCTCCGATGAGGACCTGTTGTCTTAAGACTTTGATACCGTCATGAGTTACATCTACGGAGTCTAGGGTGTATGTTAAGCTTCAGACCTGTGAGGGTCAATATCTCCACCACCCCCTTTAATTAGTCACATGACCCATCACCTGACTTATAGAAGACCATCCTGGTATGTGGCGCTCTCCTATTGCTTCTGGAGATCTGCTGACTAGGAGCCTTTTGTAGCCTTGGAGTTGGGCTGCTTCTCAAGTATTTGTATCATTTTTGTATCCCCCGGTCTGTCAACTTATCCCTGTGTTTTATTACGTAGATACTCAGGAATCTAATAGCATGGGATATGACAAGACTGAGACCAGGTTTTTTGGGTAAATATATTGCAAATAATCAAACATTTTAAGAAACAGAAATAAATAAGGCAAATATTGAAAAATTGAATGCAAGTGCAACCAACACTAATATGCAAAAGTCCAGGAATAATATGCAAGAGTGCAAGCAGCATGAATACGGGAAAGTCCAGAAGTAATATGCAAAAGTGTGAACAGCACTATTGCATGAATGTCCAGAATTAATATGCAAGAGTGCAACTAGCACTATTACATGAATGTCCAAAAATAATATGAAGGAGTGCGACCATCACTATTACATGAATGTCAAGAAATAATATACAGGAGTGCGACCATCACTATTACATGAATGTCCAGAAATAATATGCAGGAGTGTGAACAGCACTATTACATGAATGTCCAGAAATAATATGCAGGAGTGCGAACAGCACTATTACATGAATGTCCAGAAATAATATGCAGGAGTGCGACCAGCACTATTACATGAATGTCCAGAAATAATATGCAGGAGTGTGACCAGCACTATTACATGAATGTCAAGAAATAATATGTAGGAGTGCGACCAGCACTATTACATGAATGTCCAGAAAAAATATGCAGAAGTGCGACCAGCTCTATTACATGAATGTCCAGAAATAATATGCAGGAGTGTGAACATCACTATTACATGAATGTCCAGAAATAATATGCAAGCGTGCAACTAGCACTATTACATGAATGTCAAGAAATAATATGCAGGAGTGTGACCAGCACTATTACATGAATGTCCAGAAATAATATGCAGGAGTGCGACCAGCACTATTACATGAATGTCCAGAAATAATATACAGGAGTGCGACCAGCACTATTACATGAATGTCCAAAAATAATATGCAAGAGTGTGAACAGCACTATTACATGAATGTCCAGAAATAATATACAGGAGTGCGACCAGCACTATTAAGTGCATGTCCAGAAATAATATGCAAGAGCTCGAACAGCACTAATACGTAGGGATGAGCGAGTACTGAAGTAATCGGACTCGCTATACTCGCAACAAGTATGTCCCGGTACTCGGTACTCATTGCAAGTATAGCGAGTCCAATTGAAATGCGAGTACTTTCACAGTGTATCTATATATACACTGCGAAAGTACACTAAAAGTGAAGAAAAGTAGTAAAAAAAAAAAAAAAAAAAACATCATACTCACCTTCCGGTGCCTGCACCAGGAGCTGAAAACCTCACCTCCATTGATGCACGTTCAAGACCTGGCAATCTGGCCAATCAGGTGGAGGATAGCGATCACATGGTTTGTGACATCCGGCCATCTGATTGGCCAGATCGCTCCCAGCCATCTGATTGGCTATCAGACTGGCAGGTCCTTGCCGCACATCGGAGGTGAGGTTTTCGGGTCCCGATGCAGGCGTCGGAAGGTGAGTATGATGGTTTCTTTTATTTTTTAACAACTTTTCTTTACTTTTAGTGTACTTTTGCAGTGTATATACAGTTAGGGCCAGAAATATTTGGACAGTGACACGATTTTGGCGAGTTGGGCTCTGCATGCCACCACATTGGATTTGAAATGAAACCTCTACAACAGAATTCAAGTGCAGATTGTAACGTTTAATTTGAAGGGTTGAACAAAAATATCTGATAGAAAATGTAGGAATTGTACACATTTCTTTACAAACACTCCACATTTTAGGAGGTCAAAAGTAATTGGACAAATAAACATAACCCAAACAAAATATTTTTATTTTCAATATTTTGTTGCGAATCCTTTGGAGGCAATCACTGCCTTAAGTCTGGAACCCATGGACATCACCAAACGCTGGGTTTCCTCCTTCTTAATGCTTTGCCAGGCCTTTACAGCCGCAGCCTTCAGGTCTTGCTTGTTTGTGGGTCTTTCCGTCTTAAGTCTGGATTTCAGCAAGTGAAATGCATGCTCAATTGGGTTAAGATCTGGTGATTGACTTGGCCATTGCAGAATGTTCCACTTTTTTGCACTCATGAACTCCTGGGTAGCTTTGGCTGTATGCTTGGGGTCATTGTCCATCTGTACTATGAAGCGCCGTCCAATCAACTTTGCAGCATTTGGCTGAATCTGGGCTGAAAGTATATCCCGGTACACTTCAGAATTCATCCGGCTACTCTTGTCTGCTGTTATGTCATCAATAAACACAAGTGACCCAGTGCCATTGAAAGCCATGCATGCCCATGCCATCACGTTGCCTCCACCATGTTTTACAGAGGATGTGGTGTGCCTTGGATCATGTGCCGTTCCCTTTCTTCTCCAAACTTTTTTCTTCCCATCATTCTGGTACAGGTTGATCTTTGTCTCATCTGTCCATAGAATACTTTTCCAGAACTGAGCTGGCTTCTTGAGGTGTTTTTCAGCAAATTTAACTCTGGCCTGTCTATTTTTGGAATTGATGAATGGTTTGCATCTAGATGTGAACCCTTTGTATTTACTGTCATGGAGTCTACTCTTCACTGTTGACTTAGAGACAGATACACCTACTTCACTGAGAGTGTTCTGGACTTCAGTTGATGTTGTGAACGGGTTCTTCTTCACCAAATAAAGTATGCGGCGATCATCCACCACTGTTGTCATCCATGGACGCCCAGGCCTTTTACAGTTCCCAAGCTCACCAGTCAATTCCTTTTTTCTCAGAATGTACCCAACTGTTGATTTTGCTACTCCAAGCATGTCTGCTATCTCTCCGATGGATTTTTTCTTTTTTTTCAGCCTCAGGATGTTCTGCTTCACCTCAATTGAGAGTTCCTTTGACCGCATGTTGTCTGGTCACAGCAACAGCTTCCAAATGCAAAACCACACACCTGGAATCCACCCCTGACCTTTTAACTACTTCATTGATTACAGGTTAACGAGGGAGACGCCTTCAGAGTTAATTGCAGCCCTTAGAGTCCATTGTCCAATTACTTTTGGTCCCTTGAAAAAGAGGAGGCTATGCATTACAGAGCCATGATTCCTAAACCCTTTCTCCGATTTGGATGTGGAAACTCTCATATTGCAGCTGGGAGTGTGCACTTTCAGCCCATATTGTATATATAATTGTATTTCTGAACATGTTTTTGTAAACAGCTAAAATAACAAAACTTGTGTCACTGTCCAAATATTTCTGGCCCTAACTGTATAGATACAATGTGAAACTAAAAGGGCTACTCGCTACTCCGGAGTAATCACAAGAGACTTGGGGAGTAGCAAGTAGCCAAATATCGTTACTATGCAGCGAGTACCGAATAGTAACGATTATACTTGCTCATCCCTACTAGTATGTGAATATCCAGAAATATTATGTAGGAGTACGACCAGCACTATTACATGAATGTCCGGAAATATTATGCAGGAGTTCGACCAGCACTATTACATGAATGTCCGGAAATAATATACAGGAGTGCGACCAGCACTATTACATGAATGTCCGGAAATAATATACAGGAGTGTGAACAGCACTATTACATGAATGTCCAGAAATAATATGCAGGAGTGCGACCATAACTATTACATGAATGTCCAGAAATAATATGCAGGAGTGTGACCAGCACTATTACATGAATGTCCAGAAATAATATGCAGGAGTGTGAACAGCACTATTACATGAATGTCCAGAAATAATATACAGGAGTGCGACCAGCACTATTACATGAATGTCCGGAAATATTATGCAGGAGTTCGACCAGCACTATTACATGAATGTCCAGAAATAATATGCAGGAGTGTGAACAGCAGTATTACATGAATGTCAAAAAGATAATATACAGGAGTGCGACAAGCACTATTACATGAATGTCCAGAAATAATATACAGGAGTGTGAACAGCACTATTACATGAATGTCCAGAAATAATATGCAGGAGTGCGACCAGCACTATTACATGAATGTCCAGAAATAAAATGCAGGAGTGTGAACAGCACTATTACATGAATGTCAAAAAGATAATATACAGGAGTGCGACCAGCACTATTACATGAATGTCCAGAAATAATATGCAGGAGTGCGACCAGCACTATTACGTGAAGTGTCCAGCAAACAGACGGTTATAAGTGTACTTCTTAGAGCTGAAAAAGGGTAGGGTCACATTGGAAATCTAAATTGCATTCACCGCATCCGCATCCGGATGCGGTGAATGCAATGCCGGGCACACACATTTTTCTCAAAAATGTGTGCATAATACCGCACTGCGGTCACCGGATGGCTCAGGATGTGTAATCCTGAGCCATCCGGTATCCGCATAGCTTGCGGTTCCCGATCGGCAAAGTTAATAAAGATTTAATTAGAGCACAGAACTGACTGTTAGAGGTCTGTAGGGGGGCTTAGACCCCCCCTACAGACCGGGCGCCCACTTCTATAGTGTTCTTCTACAATTGTACCTATGGCACGGGCTGATCTGAGCTCCGTACATGTGATCAAAATATCCCCCCTCCCCTATCACTATACAAGGGTGCATACACCCCTCTAGTACAGTACTGCTTTATTTCGGTTATAAACAACTAGAATTGTCCCAATCGCAAGATAAGTATATAGTTACATGTTCCGTAGGCAGAGTCCACTGATGTCCATGGGCGGGGCTGTGTGCAGAAGCCTCCGCCGCTCCTTCTTGATGCCCGCCCCCTCTGGCCGTAATCCAGTGTTGTGGGAGTGGCCGAGTCGTTAAAGGGGCGTGGCTAACTATGTGCCGCGGTTAGCCACGCCCCTTTAACGACTCGGCCACCCCCACAACACTGGATTACGGCCAGAGGGGGCGGGCATCAAGAAGGAGCGGGCGGAGGCTACTGCTCACAGCCCCGCCCATGGAAATCAGTGGACTATGCCTACGGAACATGTAAATATCTAATTATCTTGCGATTGGGACAATTCATGGTGTTTATAACATAATTAAAGCAGTACTGTACTAGAGGGGTGTATGCACCCCTGTATAGTGATAGGGGGAGGGGGGATATTTGGATCACATGCACGGAGCTCAGATCAGCCCGTGCCATAGGTACAATTGTAGAAGAACACTATAGAAGTGGGCGCCCGGTCTGTAGGGGGGGTCTAAGCCCCCCTACAGACCTCTAACAGTCAGTTCTGTGCTCTAATTAAATCTTTATTAACTTTGCCGATCGGGAACCGCAAGCTATGCAGTTACCGGATGGCTCAGGGATTACACATCCTGAGCCATCCGGTGACCGCAGTGCGGTCCCTGGAAACGCTGCGAAAACTGCTGCCTGCATGATTTTAAACGCAGGCAGCAGTGCCGGATCCGGCCACCGGATGGCTTGTGAAGCCATCCGGTGTTTTGCATAGGCTTCCATCAGGAGCCTTTCCTGGTCCGGTTTTGAGCTTTTTTAAAGCTCAAAACCGGATCAGGATTTGAAACAAAAAACGCCAATGTGACCCTACCCAAAGTCCTGCTTAAGTCCAGCACACAACCCGCGCTATTTTAGTCCCCGATTAAGTAGACTAACAATTAAACAGAGAATCAATGCTCTTACAGATCAAGGAAGTCCAGAAGTAATAGAGCTTTTCTCCTAAAGGTCTTGAAGGGAGGAAACAAACAACAAGGATCAGGATAATGGACTGTAGCCTGCAGGCTGTTGAGAAGTAATGAGGCAGCGCACGGAGCTAACAAGAGGTAGCAGGAAGTCCAGAAGCAACCAGAAGACTCAGAGACCAGCTAGCACAAAATACTCAAGCAAGTGTGGTGCCCCACTGGTCAGTACGCCCCAGTAGGGTACTGCACCCAAAACAGAGTGTGCGGTATCCCAGTCATTGGAGGGGATAATGTTGAACTGAGGCTCTCATCCCAAGCATCTCTACACCTAGACTAGGGGGACAAAAGGATTAACCTGTTTGCCTGGGAGACCCATTCCTAGTGGGAGGGATGAGTGTTAGGTTAGAAGGAGTGGGAAACACACAGAGAGATAGAGTCTAGTCTGAGGAGAGAAGCAAGGAGCAAGTCCTAGAGAGACACCAAAGGGAGGGCACCCGAAAAGGAGTTGCGACCCAGACAGAAAGGGGAGACCCAGTGCCAGACTGTCCGAGTAAACAGTATGGGGGAATCCTGGTCCTCAACGGGGTACCGGTGTGGCGCCCCGCAACGAGTGCGTCACAGGAAGGTATTGCATCCCTGACTGAAGATGTAATATCTTCCGTCTCAGTGATGAAATCGTTAAACCCAGGTCCACATACCACATGCACCACTTAGAGGTAGAGGGCCAATCAGGTCCTGGAGGGAGGAGTGTATGTGTAGTGTGTGTGGGGGAAGTTAGTAACGCAGGAGTAGTGGTTGGAGGAGAAGGAAAGAAGGAACAGGGACCTGCATAGTGCCGTGCAGCCCTGGCACAAAACTTTACAGGCAGAGCCCCATCAAGCGGTGACTCAGACCGGAACACGGGCAAGAAAAGCAACTAAGCAACAGGTAAAAGACACCCATGCCCAATCTCACCGGACACCGGTTCCGAGGCAAACAGACTTCCACCGCTGTTCTGCAAACCGGAGTGACGGAGTGGCTTCCTAGGAGCGCCTCACTACAGCCCTAAATCAGCAGTCTTACCGGCGAGGTACCCTACATTGGGCCTAAGGAATCTTCCCTGGTTAACGTGACCAAGCTGTAGTCTGCCCAGTACCCGATCTGGTGCACTAAGGCAGCAAGGCAACCAGAATAGAACGGTTAGATAAAGGAGGGACACTGTGGAGCTCTGGACTAAAACCACTCACCGCTGAGACCACCCGGTCCGTTGCCTAAAGACTGTATACCGTGTACCACACCAATCGTTACAGTAAAGACCCGTTACAGAGGAGCATTGTGTCAGTGTATTTCTTCCAGAACTGTTACTTTCCTTGCACTTAAAACAACTGAGCTGCCGTATTCCATCCAGTACAGCTCCTGGCCCCGGGGACTCCTGCTCATCCTGTGGGGAGCATCCCATCTAGCTGCCGCACATCCCCCGGAGGCCCAAGCAGCGCCGGTGCCATCACCGGACTCCCACAGGTAGCGTCACGACAATCAAGAAACATCCCCATCCTTTTATCCCCTTTTTATCTGACCACCGGGCCCCACAGCCCCAGGCGCGGAACCGTGACAAGTGCTGCATCGCCTGAGACCTGAGAACCCAGCAACGGTGAGTTCCCGACTCCGAGTCGCGGTGCAGGCGAGTCCAACCCTTAGCTGCCAATATCAGTGGGTCGCAAGTCTGCCAAGCAGCCCCCGACCTCATCCACAATGTGCAGCCCCACCAGGTATCCTCTAACCGGGTTGAGCCCCATAGAGAAGAAGGGTTACCTCATCACACCCGACGGGCCTGATAGGAAGTGGGTTGTACAGGGCAGTGCACAAATAGAAAGGAGGCGCAAGAAAGAGACAGCACTAACACCTGGGTACCAAATTCTCAAAGACCCTGGGTGGGTCCCAAGCAATAAACCCGAGACCAGGAGTTATAAGCAGGACTGCCAGGAAGTTCAAAGGTAAGGCGAGGCACGAGATTCCATCTTGGATGAGGGCAAGAAGTTGCAGCAATTCCATGGAGACCATGGAAACCTTACAACTTGCAGTGGCAAGGCTAGCACCCTCACCGGGCAATGCACTGGCCAGGGTTACCTTAGGTGACAGGCAGGGACTAAGAGCATGACAGCGGCTGGAGGTAAGACCTGCTTAGGGTGGTCAGGGCAGTAAGGGACAGGGCAGTGTCATGAGCCTTCCTTCCCATAAGCATCCCTCTGTCCTTTTGGGTTGCGCCATGCGATGGACATTTTCCCTGTCTATACGTCACTGATGTATCTTATTGCCTCTCGTTTCTTTTAAGGGGTTCTCTGACATGAACCCCAATCCATGGGGACTAAATGATTGACAGGAGAAGGCTGCAGGTCCAGTCGGGTCTTATAGTCCAGCGTTGACCCAATCATCTGATGTGATGGGACCAACAATACAAACCCCGGGGAATGATGGGGAGGAGCGGAGCCAAGTGTGAGTCCAGCACTAATCATAAAATGATAAAACATCATGGCAAAATTGGCCGACACAGAACAGAAGAGCCCCAAATAAAAGAACAGACAAGATGGCACAAGGAACAGAAGAGTCCGGAATTTACTGTATTTCCCCCATTATATCATTTCCATTCCCATTGTAGACAACAAAGCAGAATCGTATAGGGTCTTGGTGAAGTAACACCAATGATTGTCGTCTCCCTCCCCTGCGGGGCGCCACCTGTTATTTGTAATGACGCCTCCCCCATATTATTATTATTATTATTTATTTATTTATATAGTGCCATTAGTTTCCATATGGAAAGGGCAGACGAGGATGAATCAATATATCTGGACAATCACAATCTGGACCGGACTCGTCATCCAGGCCACCATGAAAGATACACATTTCCGAGTGCATTTTCCCTAGCAGATTTGCCTTCGATCTGGGGCTCCTCTTGGCTCGGTGGGTGAGGATCTTATTTTTAACCTCAGCCTTTAGCTTCCAGCTCAATTTCTTCCGTGTAATTAAACCATCAGCGGAGAAATCTTCTACTTTACTAAACTTTGTGTTCTGGATTCTCGTCCCGCAGACATAATTGCCGCGCTGCGCCGTCAGTGATCGCTCCTGGCTCCGGATTCCGTTGGATTTGGACCAATGTAATTTACAATGTTTCCTGAGCGGATAAAGAGATAAACAGACTAAACGGCATCTGGATTTAGGAGGGCAGAAGCCTAAAGTGCGACATGATCCTATGGAATGTAACGTTTCGTGCTCTCATGCACTGACGGACACGGACAGAAGAGGGGCCCTGTGCAAGAACAATATTTGGGCCCTGCTTTGGAGGTAGAGAAGGGCCCCCTTACCTCTTGGGCCTCTGTGCAGCTGCACAGGTTGCATCGATGATATGTCCTCCCTTGCCCTCATGGACACAGCCAGCTGAAACCATTGTAGAATCCCCTCCCTCATTACTTTCCTGAACCATCAAACTACATTTTTATAAAGCTTTGACTAAGGGTTAATAATAATAATGTCATATATTGATGCCTTCCACCTTCAATAACTAACCCGATCCCCATGGTGCTGGCCACAGATGCCTATGTAGGGGCTCACTGTAGATCTTAACTCTTCCTAACTAACACTTTCCCAATACTCTTCTGCTCTCTACCCTGCTCCTGTGATCTTATCTCTCTGAAGCTCAGACCGGATTCGGACCAACAGAGCTGGGAACATCACTGATGGGGGCTGACGTGAGAGTGAAGTGTGATCTCAGCATGCATGCCCAGACTGCTGTCACTCACAGAGAGACAGCCCCGCCCCAACCAGTGACATGCCAAGCTCAGTTGGTCCAAATCCAGTCTCCAGACTGAAAGAATCAAAGCAAAAACAGCAATAAATCTATTTACAATCCACAGAGAGATACATTTACAAGACCAGAACAGATAGCAGAAGTATATTGGGAAAGAGTTAGGTAGAGTTTAAACAAAAGAAAGGGGATCATAATAATAGTGGAAACCTCTTTAAGGTTCCCAGTTCCTGATAGGCTGCAATTTCAATCTTATCCACTGGGTAGCTACATAGAGACACATATAGCATAAACATCTCCGGACAGAGTATCAAAAATCATGTGGGGTTTTTTTCCCTTTTTTTTTTAGTCATCTAATTCTATTAATCCCAGGATATATTGAGTGAAGGGAAAGGGTAGAGACAAGGGCAAGCTGCTCATATGGGCTCACCTGGGTAGGTGGATTGCCCAAGTTACCAGTCATAGTGAACAGCACGAATTGGGTCTTGACAGACAGCACATGATTCATCAAGGACCAGGTCAACAGAGTATGCGGGATGGTGGACAGACAAGTGGATCAGAAAGTAAAAGATGAAGCACAGTCAGGCCTGCAGACACACACAAGAAATGTACATATATAGTCAATCTAAACCTTGCAGCAGGGTAAATGGTAATAGCAGGTACTTAAAGGGAACCAACCACCTCAGATGACGACTATAAGCAGTTAATACATGTCCCTGCACCCTACCTACACCGTTCCAGCTATGTTTTTGCTAAGAATATTGATAAATGCAAACCGAAATATACACTTTGTAAACTTACATTCCTGCGTACTTCTGGGCGTCTCCCTGTGTGTGCTGGGACTTGTGTGCTGTGCTCATCATGCCTGCTCTCCCCCTCCCTTATGCACGCCCCTCTCAGCCTGCTATACTGTGTGAGGCTGATTGCGTCATAAAGGGGTGGGGCTACCGGGATGCCGCGATTTAGCCCCGCTCCTTTATGACGCAATCAGCCTCACACAGTATAGCAGGCTGAGAGGGGGCGTGTATAAGGGAGGGGGAGAGCAGACATGATGAGCACAGCCCACAAGTGCCAGCACACACAGGGAGACGCCCAGAAGTACGCAGGAATGTAAGTTTACAAAGTGTATATTTCGGTTTGCATTTATCAATATTCTTAGCAAAAACATAGCTGGAACGGTGTAGGTAGGGTGCAGGGACATGTATTAACTGCTTATAGTCGTCATCTGAGGTGGTTGGTTCCCTTTAAAGCAGGTAGATAGTCAACTGCAGATATCAGTGAGTAATTGTAAAACTTTTGTACATTATTGTGGCTCACATATATATATATATATCAAAAATGTTTTGGAAAAATGGTAACTTGCTTGCAAAGATGTGTTAACTTGATAGCAGAGACTGAGGTGTGAACAGCATCTAGAACTGTTGCAAAAAGTTTGTAATCTGCAATCATGATTGTAGAATGACAGGAGAGGCCTACATCCAGATAAACCGGACTGCACTTGAACATAGCCCAGGATAAAAGTCAGGAATAACAGAAGAGTTAGATTTCTAGAGCTGAGCTAAGTGACAAAAGAGCTAGAAATTATAGTTTCTGAATATTCAACACTGACTGTTGCCTGAGCAAACTGTAAAAGTCCTTGAAGGATGACATCCATAATTCTTATCCAGATAATACAATACCCTGGTGTGAACTAGCCCAAAGGGAGCCTGACCTGGAGCTGGAGCCAGGACAGGTGAGTCATCTCCGCTGTTACTACAATATGTACATACTAGGTGGTGCAACATGATTCATGAAAACCTTGAATATATGAACTGAAAACTTCATTACTGTCATGTAGACGGTACTGATATAGTTGAGGTTGAGGTGAAGTGCACAGTGATGCTGAGACCAGTCGGGTCCCTGCATCTCTATACATGCTGCTGGCCAATTAGAGGCCGGCAGCTGATGTTGGCGTACCCTTTACTGGGAGAGTATGGCAGTGAGGTCATATGCCATAGCGACCGTGCATATGTTAGCTGCTGACATCCTGGGGTAGCAGAGGGAGGGACTAGAATGTTGTTGTTTTTTTTGATTAGGAGTTAATTTCAGTTTGTATTGCTAGCAAGCTAGCTAGTTCTTTGTCTGGGTGTTGCTACTCTGTGATCACTCCCATCTCCTTCATATAGTCATATGGTTCCAGCATCCTTTGCTGGTGGATTGTACTTCATCCCCGGCCTGGCTACCTGAGTTGAAGGTGCTATTCTGGAGAGTTGACTACTGCCAAGCCATCTGCTGCCTAGGAGTGTGGCAGCAGGGGTGAAGTTGTTAAATTGTTTCCCTGTCTTTACTTCCCCTCTTGTGGATTTTAGTGCAGTGCTTGGGACTAGTGCTCCTGCCAGCCATCTCCCTATTGTGGGCTAACATCAGGGCCAGCGAGGGACTAGGTATCCTGTTCGGCGATGGGGTGAAAGAACCTGTATAGGTAGGGAGATCAGGGCACAGCCGCAGGTGAGTGCAGGAGGTCCCCCTATTGTATTTGTACCCCTCGGTGTCTTCCCGTCTGTTGTTTTGTGTAGCATGCTGGATACTGTTGGTCCGTGTGTCCCTGTCACGCACTGCTTCTGAACGCTCCCTGTGCCCGCCGTGTGTCACAGAGGGTGTCCGACTACTGTGCGTAACAGTGGCGCATGGACCAACGATGTCTGACACACTACACAAAACAACAGATGGGGAAATACCTGGGGGGACAAATACAGCAGAGGGCCCTGCTCATAGTGAAAGGGGAAGAGGTGCCTTGATCTCCCTACCGTCCCTATATGGGATATATATACCAGGATGAGAGAGATAAACACCAGGATGGGGACATATATACTAGGGTGGGGACATGTACACCAGGATGGTGACTTATTTACCAGGATAGAGACATATATAGCAGGAGGAGCATATATACCAGAATGAGAGACATATACACCAGGATGAAGACATATATATCAGCATAGATACATGTACACCAGGATGGGAATATATATACTAGAATGGGACCATAAATACTAGGATGGGGGTCATTTACACCAGGATGGGGACACATATACTAAGATGGGGGACATATTTACTAGGATGGGGGATATATATATACCAGTATGGGAACATATATGCCAGGATGGGTCCAGAATGAGGGAAACTGTTCAGGTTTTGCACCAGTAATTACTGCTTTGGTAGTGCTGCCCATTTTTCTATTGTTAGGACATAGATAGATAGATAGGCTAGGGTCACATCAGCGTTTTTAATTCAGAATCCTGATCCGGTTTTGAACTTTAAAAAAGCTCAAAACCGGACCAGGAAACGCTCCTCATAGGAGCCTATGCAAAACACCGGATGGCTTCACAAGCCATCCGGTGGCCGGATCCGGCACTGCTGCCTGCGTTTAAAATCATGCAGGCAGCAGTTTTCGCAGCGTTTGCCGTGACCGCACTGCGGTCACCGGATGGCTCAGGATGTGTAATCCTGAGCCATCCGGTAACTGCAGAGTTTGCGGTTCCCGGCTCAGCAAACCTAGGAAAGAGTTAAATTGATTAGTACAGTACTGTTTGAGGTCTGTAGGGGGGCTTAGACCCCCCTACAGACCGGCCGCCCACTTCGGTGGGCTCCTAATACAATATTCCCGATGCCACGGTCTCCTCCGAGCCCGTGCAAGACCCCACACACCCCCAGCCCCCCGAATTACTATACAGGGGTGCCTGCACCCCTTGTTATCCTTATTCCTGTTTTGGGGGCAAATGATATATTAAAGACATGGTTAAAGGACATATTTACGTGTGTTCTCCTCCAATGTTGTGACGAATCCATGGGCGGGGCTGTATGCGGCAGCCTCCGCCCCCTCATTTGTTATGGCCGCCCCCTCTGTGCCTCAGCCATTGATAAGAGGCCGGCCGCGTCATGAAGGGGCGGGGCGAACCACGTCACACCGTGCGCCCCGCCCCTTCATGACGCGGCCGGCCTCTTATCAATGGCTGAGGCACAGAGGGGGCGGCCATAACAAATGAGGGGGCGGAGGCTGCCGCATACAGCCCCGCCCATGGATTCGTCACAACATTGGAGGAGAACACACGTAAATATGTCCTTTAACCATGTCTTTAATATATCATTTGCCCCCAAAACAGGAATAAGGATAACAGAGGGGTGCAGGCACCCCTGTATAGTAATTCGGGGGGCTGGGGGTGTGTGGGGTCTTGCACGGGCTCGGAGGAGACCGTGGCATCGGGAATATTGTATTAGGAGCCCACCGAAGTGGGCGGCCGGTCTGTAGGGGGGTCTAAGCCCCCCTACAGACCTCAAACAGTACTGTACTAATCAATTTAACTCTTTCCTAGGTTTGCTGAGCCGGGAACCGCAAACTCTGCAGTTACCGGATGGCTCAGGATTACACATCCTGAGCCATCCGGTGACCGCAGTGCGGTATTCTGCACACAGTTTTGACAAAAACTGTGTGTGCCCGGCATTGCGTTCACCGCATCCGGATCCGGATGCGGTGAATGCAATTTAGCTTGGCAATGTGACCCTACCCATAGATAGATAGATAGATAGATAGATAGATAGATAGATAGATAGATAGATAGATAGATAGATAGATAGATAGATAGATACATTGGCGGTTGGTTACATTTACACTTCACTGACTTTCCACTTGGTGTCACTATGTCGATGTCCCTCGCTCTCGTCTCCGTTTCGGCGTTTTCCATAACCCTGTATTGTTTACAGACTGCAGAGAAAGTGAATTACACAGTGCAGGTCGGCAAATTAGCATTTATTGGAGGTAGGACTAATAAAGCTTCATATTTAAGCTGTCAACAGGAAAATCACTTACTTCTCAATCAATCAGGTCTCAGTAAAACACACAATGATATTCATCTGCAGAGCGCTCCGCTCCGCTCTGCAGATGTTATTAATGCTTATTACACCGTGGATTAACAATCAGAGCAAGGAAAATAAGCCAAGTTCACAAAACCCAGAGGAATCATTGCAGGAGGCGGCTACAGAGGACAGCATTCTCATTCTGCCTGATAGAGAAATAAAAGTGGGGACTTAGTTACTGTTACTGCTCCGAGAGTTAAAGGGAACTTGGTGGCATCAAACCACAGAGCAGGATGAGCCAAACAGGTGGTGCAGCGGGAGCAGCTGAGCAGGAGGAACTGAGCATGAGGAGCTGAGAAGGTGTAGCTGAGCAAGTGAAGCTGAGCAGGAGGAGCTGAGAAGGTGTAGCTGAGCAAGAGGAGCTGAGAAGGAGGAGCTGAAAAGGTGTAGCTGAGCAAGAGGAGCTGAGCAGGAGGAGCTGAGAGGTGTAGCTGAGCAAGAGGAGCTGAGCAAGAGGAGCTGAGAAGGAGATGCTGAGAAGGTGTAGCTGAGCAAGAGGAGCTGAGCAGGAGGAGCTGAGAAGGAGGAGCTGAAAAGGTGTAGCTGAGCAAGAGGAGCTGAGCAGGAGGAGCTGAGAGGTGTAGCTGAGCAAGAGGAGCTGAGCAAGAGGAGCTGAGAAGGAGATGCTGAGAAGGTGTAGCTGAGCAGGAGGAGCTGAGCAGGAGGAGCTGAGAAGGTGTAGCTGAGCAAGAGGAGCTGAGCAGGAGGAGCTGAGAAGGTGTAGCTGAGCAAGAGGAGCTGAGCAGGAGGAGCTGAGAAGGTGTAGCTGAGCAAGAGGAGCTGAGCAGCTGTAGCTGAGCAAAAGGAGCTGAGAAGGAGGAGCTGAGCAGGAAAATCCAAGCAGGAGGAGCTGAGCAGGAGGAGCCAAGTAGGGGGAGCTGAGCAGGAGGAGCTGAGCAGGAGGAGCTGAGCAGGAGGAGCCAAGAAGGAGAAGCTGAGCAGGAGGAGCTGAGCAAGAGGAGCTGAGCAGGTGTAGTTGAGCAAGAGGAGCTGAGTGGGAGGAGCTGAGCAGGTGTAGCTGAGCAAGAGGGCCTGAGTGGGAGGAGCTGAGCAGGTGTAGCTGAGCAACAGGAGCTAAGCAGCAGCTGAGCATGTGAAGCTGAGCAGCAGCAGCTACGCAGGAGGAACTGAGCAGATGTAACTAAGCAGGAGGAGCTGAGCAGGTGGAGCCGAGCAGGAGTAGCTGAGAAGCCAAGCAGGAGGAGCCGAGCAGGAGAAGCCAAGCAGGTGGAGCCAAGCAGGAGAAGCTGAGTAGGAGGAGCCAAGCAGGAGGAGCCAAGCAGAAGAAACCGAGTGGGGGAAGCCGAGCTGGAGGAGCCAAGCGGGAGGCACCAAGCTGGAGGAGCCGAGTGGGAGGAGCTGAGCAGGAAAAGCTGAGCAGGAGGAGACAAGCAAGAGGAACCGAGCAGGTGGAGCCAAGCAGTGAAGCTGAGCAGGTAGAGCTGAGCAGGAGGAACCTAGCAGGAGGAGCTGAGCAGGTGGCTATATTTGTTTTGTTAAAAAAAAATAAAAAAATATAAAGGTAATAGATTTGGCTACATTCCTATGTGAATACTGCTAAGAGGTTCCAGCTCCACTGCCAAGGATTTTTGCCTGTCAGACAGAGATCAACTGGGTATTTGCTCTTTGCTGTCTCACTTATCTAACCTACTCCTTTCTTCTGTTGGTTGTAGCAAGCTATCTCAACTTGCAGTTGCTACTTCACCTTTTTCGTGTGCACGTATTGTATGCTTCCACACCTTGGGTCATTGCCTATCCCTGTATGCTTTCCCTTTCCCCCTATTTATTTAGGAGGTACAAGGAACAACTCGACGGCCTATTAGGCAGCCAGGTCCAGGTTATGGTTTTTTAGTGTTGCGGCTAGGGTTATTCCAGCCTGTGCAGGTGCCATTAGGAACCTTGTAGCAAGGTATGCTAGTCTGTACAGGAACCAGTTGTGGCAGGTGCAGTTGTTAGGAGATAAGCTGTAGTTACCACTCTACCCATGTTGGATTACTCATAAGCATAACAGCAGCAAGACGTTAGATGCTACTTGTAAAATAATCATGTTTCTTCCAGTGTTTATGTTGCAAATGATCAGTGTGAATATGATGTTAAACTGCCATATAGTGAAGATATAACCGCATGATACAGATACACATAGTACCGTCATAACGTGCATCAATAGGAATAGTTTTAACACCAAGTGAATAAAATAAGTGTTGCCCAGTAAGGATTAAGAAGATGGACGTCTGGGTCCTGGCACGTTTGCCCCTTCTTCTAATGTTTTATTTGCCCCTGGATGAGAGTTCAGCACAGATGACCACAGCAGACAATGTATCAAATCTCATTAGTCCAGATACTGTATCCATCACATGAAAGTGTCTCGTAAGATGCAATCACGCAGCCCCGTCCTGACCCCTGAGCTGCGCTCATTGATTTCTCCAGCAGTTTAATACTGCAATCATACTTTTTGCCCTATTGATGTATTTGATCCCTCCGGGGCAGGGGGTCATATAATTAGATCAGAGTAACAGACTATTAAACACTCATACACTTTCATGACATTAGAATTTAGATTATACTTATGCAAGAGAAAAAAAAACCCTTCATTGTTTCAGTTGGAGAAATGTAAAGAGCGGTGTCTTATTTTGGAGAACGTTTTATAGCAGTCTTTAAAGATAGGAAGGTGCTTTTCACCTCTGGAGATCATCAGCATTATCAGGAGTAATTGAACATCCAATTTCTACAAAATCCTTTACAAATATTTATCGGTGTATGATCGTAGAGCGTGTCTTATTGTAGCTTTCTTCAGGAACATGATAAAATGATAAAAAAGTTGACTTTTTAAAGGGTAGGGGAGTGGTCACAAACCAGCAACACCTGACGCAGAAACTTTTAGCGTGGAAAATGTCATTAAGTCTCGCTACTCTACACCAAAGGAAAGCAACTAGATTAAAAAAAAACAGAGTCTAACAAGACAATGTGAGACTCAAATCCCAAACCAGTCCCCCAAGGACAGAAGACCCTTGTGATAGTAAGTCTATTGAACGATGCGTATAGAGCCATAAAATTCCAAACTTGCCAGTTGTTATTTGCAGTCTTCCTATTAGTTATACCGACTGCATATCCAGCATTTCTTTTTGCAAATTTAGAGTATCTAAATACTATCATTATAATGATATATAATGTTACATTAATAATGCTGGAGTTCCTTAGTAAACAGTGTTTTGCTTACAAATCAGATGTCACAGGGTCCTTCAACGGAAGCGAGAGATGCATGAACAGCTCAAGAACCTTTATTGCTTGAAAAACATAAAAATCCATAAAACAATCCAGTATTATATTGTATGCCCGGGTAATACAGGATTCTCTAAATCCCTTTTGTGGAGCTGGTCTCAACTCAGCATCCCACACACACAAGGACTGAAAACACACTGCTTCTCCTCCCCCCAGCCACCTCCCATGTCCAAACCAGGTCTATTGACTCACTCCTGGGGGGTAGTACACACATTTACATACAGAAGACTAGAATGACCAAGTAAGGACATGTCCATAGTAATTCAGTTATCAGACTCTCTGGAGTGTAATGAGTACACAGGAAGGGCTGATACATAGTATAGGAACAGCAGTTGTAAAATGCAGTAATATATAACCCACCATATCCACCATCACAACGGACATGACTGGATTAAAGGGATGTGAGTTTTGGATTCAGCCCCCCCAGAATTCGTAAAAATCACATGTTAACTTGTAGTCAGAAGAATGAATGTAGAGAAGGTGAATTCTCATAACGGACACCAGAGAGATGTGGAAGACGTGTTCCTCACAATTCGGATACATTTCTTCTTGCGCTGAATGTTACATTAATGTTACATTAATAATGCTAGAGTTCCTTAGTAAACAGTGTTTTGCTTACAAATCAGATGTCACAGGGTCCTTCAACGGAAGCGAGAGATGCATGAACAGCTCAAGAACCTTTATTGCTTGAAAAACATAAAAATCCATAAAACAATCCAGCATTATATTGTATGCCCGGGTAATACAGGTTTCTCTAAATCCCTTTTGTGGAGCTGGTCTCAACTCAGCATCCCACACACACAAAGACTAAAATCACACTGCTTCTCCTCCCCCCAACCACCTCCCATGTCCAAACCAGGTTTATTGACTCACTCCTGGGGGGGTAGTGCACACATTTAGAGAGGACTAGAATGACCAAGTAAGGACATGTCCATAGTAATTCAGTTATTAGACTCTCTGGAGTGTAATGAGTACACAGGAAGGGCTAATACATAGTATAGGAACAGCAGTTGTAAAATGCAGTAATATATAACCCACCATATCCACCATCACAACGGACATGACTGGATTAAAGGGATGTGAGTTTTGGATTCAGCCCCCCCAGAATTCGTAAAAATCACATGTTAACTTGTAGTCAGAAGAATGAATGTAGAGAAGGTGAATTCTCATAACGGACACCAGAGAGATGTGGAAGACGTGTTCCTCACAATTCGGATACATTTCTTCTTGCGCTGAATGTTACATTAATGTTACATTAATAATGCTAGAGTTCCTTAGTAAACAGTGTTTTGCTTACAAATCAGATGTCACAGGGTCCTTCAACGGAAGCGAGAGATGCATGAACAGCTCAAGAACCTTTATTGCTTGAAAAACATAAAAATCCATAAAACAATCCAGCATTATATTGTATGCCCGGGTAATACAGGTTTCTCTAAATCCCTTTTGTGGAGCTGGTCTCAACTCAGCATCCCACACACACAAAGACTAAAATCACACTGCTTCTCCTCCCCCCAACCACCTCCCATGTCCAAACCAGGTTTATTGACTCACTCCTGGGGGGGGTAGTGCACACATTTAGAGAGGACTAGAATGACCAAGTAAGGACATGTCCATAGTAATTCAGTTATCAGACTCTCTGGAGTGTAATGAGTATACAGGAAGGGCTGATACACAGTATAGGAACAACACTTGTAAAATGCAGTAAAATATAACCCACCATATCCACCATCACAACGGACATGACTGGATTAAAGAGATGTGATTTTTGGATTCAGCCCCCCCTTCCAGAATTCATGAAAATCACATGCTAACTTGTAGTCAGAAAAATTAATGTAGAGAAGGTGAATTCTCATAACAGACAGCAGAGAGATGTGGAAGACGAGTTCCTCACAATTCGGATACATTTCTTCTTGCGCTGAATGTCTTCTTTATAAGTCGTCTTCGGCTTAAGCTGCATTATTCCTTAAACACAAAACACGAGGTGTAAAGAAGAAATATCAATCACTCACTCACACTACTCCGCCATTATATAATGGAAGTTCATTGATTTCGGAACATTTTGATGCTCGGTTTGATGAGATGATTGCAAATTGTCAGAGGAGCAAGAGAATTCTTGTCTTTCCGGGAAAACCTCTCGTAACTGAACGCTCTTCTTCATTCATGTACATAGAGAGAGAAGACAATGGCGCACGGAAAGTCATGTAACGCTAAATGCTGAAAAGTTACCGGAGAAATTGTAGGTGGAGCAATCAGCACTGGGCCCCATTATTTCATCGGACTGTTGAGGATGGAGAGACATGAAATGTTTTTATAGGGTTAAAAATATCACAACTCTTCTCTTTTTATATATATTGTGTTTTGGAGATGTCATGTTGTCTGTTATACACGATCCATAAATATATCTGAGACCTAAGCCAACCCATTAAGGGAGGAATTTAGATATTAGAATAATTTGATAAGAATTGACCAATTAGGAGATAATCACTTTGTAGAAAGTTCTAGAATTCTAACACGCCTTTTGCTTTCTGTATAAAAATGTGTGTTTCAATAAACGCTTGCGCAGTTTTTAATCTCATTTGGCGTAGGCATGAGTAAGGCTTGAGACGACTCTGCTGTCCGTATCATTTACTTGCGGCAGTGCAGACGTGCATAATTGCCTATATATAATAATTAGGAGCGGCTTATGGACTTGTGATTGAACTGAGACCCTCAACAGGACCATATTAGATGACTGGGGCAAAATAGTCATTCTGTGCTCCAAGAGCCACTAAGAAGCTCAACCTGAAATCCATGATATTGTGGCGAGGGATGGTATACCGGTAAGGGAATTAGGAAGCAGGATGGTAAGATGGGCTAAAGGCGTTTAGGGAAGCTAGTCTGAACCGTTGACTCAGGTCCCTAGGATACCCTGCTCCCAGGGGTACCTCTGAAGGTGAGGAGGCCTGGTCCGCCACTCTTGCCCTATGCTCTGTATGAGCCCTAGTCTCAGAGCCCCTATCTCCTCCCATGAAGCAGGAAAATACAGCAACTCCTACAGGGAATGTAACAGCAGCAAAAACCACCACAACACTCGCACATCTTCAGCACTCGAGGGCCATGTAGAGATTAAACTCTATCAACAACACCTGATGGAAGGAAGTGGAATTACTTAAAGGCTGAGGGAATGGACAACTAAATGATCTGACACACACCACCACCTACACATGCAGAGCCGCAAACAGCAATGCAGCAGCATTTGCACATTAACACTGATGGGCCAAAGGAAATTAGCTCTGATTTAAATTACAGCAGAATTTCACATGGACTGCAAGGCAGTCAACATGTGACAGATACATTTTCTTTCCAATACTAAAAAGGGTTAGCTGGGACTTTTGGTGTTCTTTGGCTATGGGGCTTAGAACTTACCAGCAGGTAAGTTAACACGTTCTGCACTTTGCCGATGTGTTCCAGATCTCAGTTGCTATCACATTCAACTAATATCCTGATCTGGTGTGTGGTCAGTTTCCCTCTCCGTTGGACCACAGCATGTCTTATATTCATTCCAATGCTTGTATTGATTCAACTGCTGTTCTCTTTTCTTTCCTTTGCCTTGTCTTTCTATTTTATATCCACTCAGGTGTTTTCACTTCCTTATTTTATTTGCCCTATCACATCTTGGGAGAGGCTGTTTATACTCACCATGCACATGCTTTATTGCAAGCTATAATCCAAGGTGGATGGATGTTTGGATTCCTAGCTGTTCAGTTCAGGATAATCTTGCTGTGTTATCACTTTTCCCTGCCGTTTGTTTGTGTGTTTCCCTTTGAAGCATCCTCCATTCTGTTTAATTTGGGAGTTGGCGAGATTCCACTTAACACATAAATCTTTTTGGCTTTCTTTCATTTTCCTTTATCTCTCCTGTATGACTATGTGAACACTTCTTCAGCCCTGTGTATCACTCTCTGCCTGTGTGCACCTATTTTATGTTTTCTGTTTTTGTATTATACTTGGTTTATAGTTTAGGGCACAGTTAAGGACACTCCGGGTTAGCCGACTGTGAAGATCTTAAGTTGTGGGTTGCAATAATCACCTAGGCAGGTTAATAATGCAACAATTATAATTTGTATCCGCACAACGTATTACAGCAACTAAAGGCAGGTGGCCACAATGCGATGCCCCCCAGTCCAAAAGACCAGAAACTAGCTGGCAACAATAGTCTTTGGGTTCCTCCAGACAACGGCTATCACAACCCTAGTGCATCTATCCAGGTCCCGTCAGGAAGAATAGTCCTGAGGATAGTTCCTAAAATCCAGACGGTAGCTATCATGGCAGTAGCTTGTGTATCCAGCTCCAGTTTCAATCCATGGTTTTCAGAACATGACCTAGCAACAGATGCTCTCACTTCCAGTTACAGCACCAACTGACAATTTTAACATGTGGCCTATTGTTCCAGAAGGCCAGTCTCCCGCCCTGTCTGCAGGATGTGTATTGAGTAAACCAGCTGCAGAGAGAAGAAAAGATGCAAAACTCCCACCAGATGCAGAATATTGCATGGTAATGTAGACCTGATGGCATTATGGTCTTTGTAAACAGACTGGAAGGGACAATCTGGTACATCCCATTCCCCCTTTAACTTTTGAACAATGAAACTGACATAACTAGCAATCCGTGCTGGAAAAGTCCAATAGTCATAACTCATAAAGAAAACTAAACGTCAGATTCAGGAGAACAGTTAAAAAAATGACACATTTATGGCAAGTGACAAGTTCCCTTTAGAGAGAACATTGACCGAATGGTCTGTACCATCTGTAAGACACAAGACATGATTGACAATAGGAAGGTTTGCCCTCAATATGCCACCGGAAGGGAGACGGCTCTCCGGACTCTCCGTCCTTCGCCTTGGGCGCTGGTCACACTCGTTGACGCTCTGCCTGCAGTAGTTGTTCGGACATATATTCATCATTGTCTCTCCTGCAGAACGTCGTGTCAGCTGCTGCCTATTGCCAGTCAGATGTGTGGCGTTTGGCAGGGGCATCTCAACAGGTGTACACTAATTTGCCTTGGCAGGGGGCCCCATTAAAGGGTCGTCCAGATTTTAAAAAGAGACATTTTAGTGCTGGGGAAAAGTCATCTCATCTGTCCATCTTCATTCTTCTCTGCTTGGCAAACGTGGCTGGGATGAAGCTGGCGCTTGTGTGGGCACCGTGCCATGCTGACAGATGTGTTGATATATGTGTGTACGGGCAAAGAATAGGCTATGTTAGTAACAAATGTGTTGGCAGTGACAGAATCCCAGGCAGAGAGCGTGTGGTCCTTCTAGACAAAACGGAATAATGCTGCCGAAAATCTGTAAAGTGGTGATAGAATCTTCCTACATAAAAAGCAAAATGATTCATCTTGTATGCAACTGAATTCCAAAGATATGCAGAAAAACCCTCACTTAAAATGATGTTACTCTGCCAATCTTCCATTACTTGCCACCCACCCACCTGTCATGAAAGCATATTTGCTCCATATCAATATTCTCTCAGTACTATAGGTGCAGGAAGATGCTTTCCCTCTTTTATCCTACAAGCATTGCACCTACACAATTCAGTGGCTTGCCTGACCTAAACAGAAAGGCCTCTTTCTTATGCCTGAAGGCAATATTAATGAAAGGCAGCAGCAGAGAATGACTCCTACCTCTTACTGTAGAGACACAAACCGGCTGTCACTTACTGTAGAGACAAAGACCTGCTGCCACTTACTGTAGAAACAAAGACCAGCTGTCACTTACTGTACAGACCCAAACTGGCTGCCACTTACCATAGAGACAAAGACAAGCTGCTACCTACTGTAAAGACAAGAACCAGCTGCCATTTACTGTAGAGACAAAGACCAGCTGCCATTTTCTGTAGAGACAAAGACCAGCTGCCACCTACTGTAAAGACAAAGACCAGCTGCCATTTATTGTAGAGACAAAGACCGGCTGCCACTTACCATAGAGACAAAGACAAGCTGCCACCTACTGTAAAGACAAAGACTAGCTGCCATTTACTGTAGAGACAAAGACCAGCTGCCACCCACCGTAAAGACACAGACCAGCTGCCATTTACTGTAGACACAAAGACCAGCTGCCACTTACTGTAGAGACAAAGACCGGCTGCCACTTACTCTAGAGACAAAGACCGGCTGCCACTTACTCTAGAGACACAATCCGGCTGCCACTGACTGTAGAGACAAAGACTGGCTGCTCCTTACTGTAGAGACAAAGACCAGCTGGCACTTAGTATAGAAACTAAGACCTGCTGAAACTTACTGTGGAGACAAAGACCAGCTGAAAATGTAGAGAGAAAGCTTAGCTGTAGAGACAAATGTGGCGCCCCTGCGACCAGGGTGGCCACATAGGAAACTGCACCCAGGCATAAAGATAGACGGTTTGTACACCAAACACCCTCACAAACACACACACACCACTAGAGGCAGCACCCAACCCGGAGCCCGGGACTCTAGGCGGGCAAGGGGTGGTGGGTTAAGAGGAAAGTGGGTGGGAATGAATGAACGTAGATCAGGTGACAGAGAGCACAAAAAGAGGAGGAAGGAGTTAGTCGGCCGAGGTAGGCTGAGCAGCCAAGACACAGTAGGCCAGAGTGAGCCGAGCAGCACAGACATCAAGCAGAGAGTGACACACATCCCGGTGGGTTTGGGCTTGATGGAGATGCAGAATCCACAGAGTCACAGAAACCATGGAGAGAAAGCTCGTCCACAGCTGGCATCCCAGGGGAGTGTGAAGACAGAGACCAAACCAGCAGTACTGGGTCCGAAGAACACGGCAGCACTGACTAACTGGTGGAGAAGTTTTCCCTATTTGAGCTGGAGTCACACGGGCTAGAAGGAGTCTGGTAACGCCTTGCAAGAAAGGGTGACTGCAGACTAGGCACACAGCAGAGTGTTGGCTCTGGAGGGAACTGATGATTCACCCGGCTTCCAAGATTAACCGATGGGGAGCTTTAACTCCAGGTTGGAGTTCCCACAACAAGGGTTGAAGGCACAGCAGCAACAACGAGGACCCACAAGGGTCCGAGGTGCCGCCATACAACCCCAGGAGACAACAGAGAGAGAAATAACAGCCTGGAAGGATTTAGAAGGAGTGAGGGGCCTCAGAGTGACAGCCTGGCTGCAGAGGGTTCAAGTGTACCCGGGGTTAACTGCACTGTGAACTGTTAAGAACTGAACTTTACCGTGAGCTGTGTTAACTGTGAAGAACTGACAAGTAAACCCGGTGAACCCTGCCTGAATGTCCGTGTTTAATTCCAGGTATATTGAACTTTGCATACCTTTTATCCTGTCAGGAGCAGCCCGACCTGCGGCGGGCTCATCCATCTGACTACAGCCCCATCATCCATCCATCCTCCTGGCAGAGCAGCGCTGCAGCGGTGGTCTCATCATTGACCACAACCCATGGGTGGCATCACGACAAACTTTATCTCCTGTATATATCCCCTTTTACTTGTGAGAACCCGGGACACAGTCCGGACCAGGACCTCCGTGACATCCCCTGACGAAGCTGCCAGGCGCGGGCAGCGATACGCGTGGGGGGCGCCTCACCTCTCATCCCTATGCATTGGAACTGGTAAACTGGTTACTTTGTTAACCACCCCTGGACTAGGTTATAGGATCCTCTTTCCCTCATAGGGTTAATATGTGCTAAATACTTGGTTTTGCTTAAACCCCTTTATATGCTGCTATACCTTTCATGCTAAACTCTTTTCATGCTGCTAAACCTCTCATTATGGTGAAAATATTAGTTATATGCATGACAGGTACCATTGGGGATGTTTGATTGCACTTTTTCTTTTGTGAGGTTCAATTCTTTAGCCTATGTGCATAGGGGATGTGTAAAACTTGGGAATTATACTTATAACATGCATAAGGATACTTTTTTTGTGCAAAAATCCTTTTTGATTTTGTGTATGTACACCTGTGTTGTGTTATATAGACATGCATTATGGATAATCTTTAATCTACTATATGTTGTACTATATGCAAGGGGTTAATATTTTGTATATTGCACATTCTATGAACTTTATGTATAATATCATACAAAATCTATATTATTGTAACCAGGTTGGGCAATGGGTGTTGAGGTTTCATATGATATATTTTTTCTCATATGAATTGCTATAGCTGTATTAAGCGGTTTTAAATGGTTTTATAATTTGTGTGGATTTTTCATGTCTCTATTGATATACTGATTTTTGAGGTTGTATCGTTTTTTTTGGGACCTTCTGTCTGTTTACTAGTTTAGTCATTTTTTGGTCTAGCGATCCCTGTACTCTAAATATTTATATATACACCAGGGGCCCGGCCATAAATTCGCCGGAACACCGCTATGTATCTCTATGGGAAGTGAGGCGCTATTCTGATTGGTCGCCCGCAGGACACAGCGACCAATCAGAATAGCGCCTCACTTCCCATAGAGAATAATAGCGGTGTTTCGGCGAATTTATGGCCGGGCCCCTGGTTCTATTTTCAGCCACGGGGCTCGGCTCTGGTTGGTCGTTCCACGGGGTCGGAGACTCGCAATGGCCGCGCCATTGCTCGCGCCTCAGCAACGGCTCGCAATGGCCGCCTCGCCACGTCCAGCTACGTCCACAACGACGGAAGTAGCGCCGAAAATGACGGAAGTGCGCTACGGCAATTATATATTAGATTGGTGGTGCCCTCCCCTATCAACATTTTTTTGATCCCCATCAGTACCCCGGTCCGGTACCGAGTACCCCATCCCAGTGGGCTCCACACAAAGACTAGCTGCTAGTTACTGTAGAGACAAAGACCGCCTGGCACTTACTATAGAGACACAGACCAGCTGCTACTTAATGTAGAAAGAAGAAGAAGAGGAAGATGAAGAGGAAAAGGAGGAGGAAGAGGAAGAGGAAGAGGAAGAGGAAGAGGAAGATGAAGAGGAAGAAGAAGAAATGGGAGAAGAGGAAGAATAAGTATTTTGGGGGTAGATGGATTAAATGGGAGAAGAGGAAGGATAAGTATTTTGGGATAAGAGGGAGGAACATGAGGATAGGTGGATACAATGAGAGAAAAGGAAGGAGTGTTTTTGGGGGTAGAGGAATGAAATAGGAGAAGAGGAAGCAGAAGCATTTTGGGGGAAGATGGATGAAATACGAGAAGAGGAAGGAGAAGTAATTTGAGAAGCGAGGAGGGAACAAGACAGGAGAGAAATGGAACAAGGTGGAAAAGAAGTATTTTGGGAAGAGAAGGGGAGAAGGATGAAATGGGAGAAGAGGAAGAAGAATTTTGGGAGTAGAGGGAGGAACATGAGGCGAGAGGGATAGAATGAGAGAGGAGGAAGCAGAAGGATTTTGGGAAGAGAAGAGAGCAATGAGAAGTAAAACAGAAAAAAGGTGTCAAGTGATTGAAAGAGTTGATGGAATCTGAGAGAGGGAATGTATGACGGAAGGAGAGAAGGAATAGATGGGGAGAAAAAAAGTGAAGAAAGATGATATAAAAAAGGAATCAGGAAAAGAATGAGAGAAAAGAATTCCACTCTCTATATTATAGGTGATATATTAATACCCCACAGTCTCCAATTCCGCATGAATCCAGTATTGTAGGGCTCTGTTCACACACAGGTTTTTCCTTGTGACAGATACACCTTGGGATTACTGTAATGAAGGTCATATGTATTCAGCAGTCTCTTATCCCCTATAGAAGCAAGCCATGTGCTGTATGTAATCCCCGCCAGTGTCATGTGGTCCTATAAGGCGGTTCATCACATGTGGCGGGAGCCTTATAAATATGTATCTGTACACAGTAATGATTGATAGTTTAATAAACAATGAAGTATGAAGTGTACAGTAATAGTAACACGAGTGAAGAGCGATCCATGGTCTTCTGTCTGGTTAGCGTTCTCCTCCCGCTTTATAAATGCCCTTTACCATCCGCGTCCTTAAGGGTTCGGAACATGTGAAAATCAAACATGCTGATGTTTGTAGGTTAATAACCTTTAGGAGACGCCGACGCTGATCAAACATCACTGTGATAACTGGAGGGGAGAATCCATCCGGGGCCCGGGGTCCCGGCACATTTACATGAAAACATCAATCACATCAAACCTGACTGTGTTAACGTGAAAGTTAAATCAATCACTCACAAGAGCGCAATGTAATTACCTGTAATAAATAGCAGGAAGGGCCGAGGCAGCGCCTGCACCGATGTGCTGAGGTCAGGTGATAATACCGCCAATTATAGCTATATCTGGAGGGAAATACACAGGTGACTGAGAAAGGTGGATCACTACATGGTAAAGAGGCGAGAAAAACTGATGTCAGACATGAGGCAGAATCAAGTTCACAATTCAAAGCAGAATAACTACTTATAATTCAATACAAGAATATAACTACTATATACGCTATATACAAGAATATAACTACTATAATACTGCTCCTATATACAAGAATATAACTACTATAATACTGCTCCTATATACAAGAATATAACTACTATAATACTGTCCTATATACAAGAATATAACTACTATAATACTGCTCCTATGTACAAGAATATAACTACTATAATACTGCTCCTATTACAAGAATATAACTACTATAATACTGCTCCTATATACAAGAATATAACTACTATAATACTGCCCCTATGTACAAGAATATAACTACTATAATACTGCCTATGTACAAGAATATAACTACTATAATACTGTCCTATGTACAAGAATATAACTACTATAATACTACCCCTATATACAAGAATATAACTACTATAATACTGCTCCTATATACAAGAATATAACTACTATAATACTGCCCCTATATACAAGAATATAACTACTATAATACTGCCCCTATATACAAGAATATAACTACTATAATACTGCTCCTATGTACAAGAATATAACTACTATAATACTGCTCCCTATATACAAGAATATAACTACTATAATACTGCCCTATGTACAAGAATATATCTACTATAATACTGCTCCTATGTACAAGAATATAACTACTATAATACTGCTCCTATATACAAGAATATAACTACTATAATACTGTCCCTATATACAAGAATATAACTACTATAATACTGCCCTATGTACAAGAATATAACTACTATAATACTGCCCTATATACAAGAATATAACTACTATAATACTGTCCTATTACAAGAATATAACTACTATAATACTGCCCCTATATACAAGAATATAACTACTATAATACTGCCCCTATATACAAGAATATACTACTATAATACTGCTCCTATTAAAGAATATAACTACTATAATACTGCCCTATATACAAGAATATAACTACTATAATACTGCCCCTATGTACAAGAATATAACTACTATAATACTGCCCTATATACAAGAATATAACTACTATAATACTGCCCCTATATACAATAATATAACTAGCTAATAAATACTGCCCCTATGTACAAGAATATAACTACTATAATACTGCCCCTATATACAAGAATATAACTACTATAATACTGCCCCTATATACAAGAATATAACTACTATAATACTGCTCTCTATTACAAGAATATAACTACTATAATACTGCCCCTATATACAAGAATATAACTACTATAATACTGCTCCTATATACAAGAATATAACTACTATAATACTGCCCTATATACAAGAATATAACTACTATAATACTGCTCCTATATACAAGAATATAACTACTATAATACTGCCCCTTTATACAAGAATATAACTACTATAATACTGCCCCTATATACAAGAATATAACTACTATAATACTGCTCCTATGTACAAGAATATAACTACTATAATACTGCTCCTATAACAAGAATATAACTACTATAATACTGTCATATACAAGAATAACTCTTAATACTGCCCCTATGTACAAGAATATAACTACTATAATACTGCCCTATGTACAAGAATATATCTACTATAATACTGCTCCTATGTACAAGAATATAACTACTATAATACTGCCCCTATATACAAGAATATAACTACTATAATACTGCCCCTATGTACAAGAATATATCTACTATAATACTGCTCCTATATACAAGAATATAACTACTATAATACTGCTCCTATATACAAGAATATAACTACTATAATACTGCTCCTATATACAAGAATATAACTACTATAATACTGCCCCTATGTACAAGAATATATAACTACTATAATACTGCCCCTATATACAAGAATATAACTACTATAATACTGCCCCTATATACAAAATATAACTAGTATAATACTGCTCCTATGTACAAGAATATAACTACTATAATAGCTGCACCCTATATACAAGAATATAACTACTATAATACTGCTCCTATATACAAGAATATAACTACTATAATACTGCTCCTATATACAAGAATATAACTACTATAATACTGCTCCTATGTACAAGAATATAACTACTATAATACTGCCCTATATACAAGAATATAACTACTATAATACTGCCCCTATATACAAGAATATAACTACTATAATACTGCTCCTATATACAAGAATATAACTACTAAATACTGCCCTATTACAAGAATATAACTACTATAATACTGCACCCTATATACAAGAATATAACTACTATAATACTGCACCCTATATACAAGAATATAACTACTATAATACTCCTCCTATGTACAAGAATATAACTACTATAATACTGCCCCTATGTACAAGAATATATCTACTATAATACTGCTCCTATGTACAAGAATATAACTACTATAATACTGCCCCTATATACAAGAATATAACTACTATAATACTGCCCCTATATACAAGAATATAACTACTATAATACTGCTCCTATATACAAGAATATAACTACTATAATACTGCCCCTATATACAAGAATATAACTACTATAATACTGCCTCTATATACAATAATATAACTAGTATAATACTGCTCCTATGTACAAGAATATAACTACTATAATACTGCACCCTATATACAAGAATATAACTACTATAATACTGCTCCTATATACAAGAATATAACTACTATAATACTGCTCCTATATACAAGAATATAACTACTATAATACTGCCCCTATATACAAGAATATAACTAATATAATACTGCCCCTATATACAAAATATAACTACTATAATACTGCTCCTATATACAAGAATATAACTACTATAATACTGCCCTATATACAAGAATATAACTACTATAATACTGCACCCTATATACAAGAATATAACTACTATAATACTGCACCCTATATACAAGAATATAACTACTATATAATACTCCTCCTATGTACAAGAATATAACTACTATAATACTGCCCTATATACAAGGATATAACTACTATAATACTGCCCTATGTACAAGAATATAACTACTATAATACTGCTCCTATATACAAGAATATAACTACTATAATACTGCCCCTATATACAAGAATATAACTACTATAATACTGCCCCTATATACAAGAATATAACTACTATAATACTGCCCTATATACAAGAATATAACTACTATAATACTGCTCCTATGTACAAGAATATAACTACTATAATACTACCCCTATATACAAGAATATAACTACTATAATACTGCTCCTATATACAAGAATATAACTACTATAATACTGCTCCTATATACAAGAATATAACTACTAAAATACTGCCCTATATACAAGAATATAACTACTATAATACTGCCCCTATTACAAGAATATAACTACTATAATACTGCACCCTATATACAAGAATATAACTACTATAATACTCCTCCTATGTACAAGAATATAACTACTATAATACTGCTCCCTATGTACAAGAATATATCTACTATAATACTGCTCCTATGATACAAGAATATAACTACTATAATACTGCCCCTATATACAAGAATATAACTACTATAATACTGCCCTATATACAAGAATATAACTACTATAATACTGCTCCTATATACAAGAATATAACTACTATAATACTGCCCTATATACAAGAATATAACTACTATAATACTGCCCCTATATACAAAATATAACTATATAATACTGCCCCTATGTACAAGAATATAACTACTATAATACTGCCCCTTATTACAAGAATATAACTACTATAATACTGCTCCTATATACAAGAATATAACTACTATAATACTGCCCCTATATACAAGAATATAACTACTATAATACTGCCCTATATACAAGAATATAACTACTATAATACTGCCCTATATACAAAATATAACTACTATAATACTGCTCCTATATACAAGAATATAACTACTATAATACTGCCCCTATATACAAGAATATAACTACTATAATACTGCACCTATATACAAGAATATAACTATATAATACTGCTCCTATGTACAAGAATATAACTACTATAATATCCTACCTATATACAAGAATATAACTATTTATAATACTGCTCCTATATACAAGAATATAAACTACTATAATACTGCTCCTATTACAAGAATATAACTACTATAATACTGCTCCTTATTACAAGAATATAACTACTATAATACTGCCCCTATATACAAGAATATAAACTACTATAATACTGCCCCTATATACAAGAATATAACTACTATAATACTGCCCTATATACAAGAATATAACTACTATAATACTGCCCTATGTACAAGAATATAACTACTATAATACTGCCCTATATACAAGAATATAACTACTATAATACTGCACCCTATATACAAGAATATAACTACTATAATACTGCTCTCCTATGTACAAGAATATAACTACTATAATACTGCACCCTATTACAAGAATATAACTACTATAATACTGCATCCTATATACAAGAATATAACTACTATAATACTGCCCTATATACAAGAATATAACTACTATAATACTGCTCCCTATATACAAGAATATAACTACTATAATACTGCTCCTATATACAAGAATATAACTACTATAATACTGCTCCTATATACAAGAATATAACTACTATAATACTGCCCTCTATATACAAGAATATAACTACTATAATACTGCTCCTATGTACAAGAATATAACTACTATAATACTGCCCCTATATACAAGAATATAACTACTATAATACTGCTCCTATATACAAGAATATAACTACTATAATACTGCACCTATATACAAGAATATAACTACTATAATACTGCCCCTATATACAAGAATATAACTATATAATACTGCCCCTATGTACAAGAATAATAAACTACTATAATACTGCCCTATATACAAGAATATAACTACTATAATACTGCCCCTATGTACAAGAATATAACTACTATAATACTGCTACCTATATACAAGAATATAACTACTATAATACTGCCCCTATATACAAGAATATAACTCTATAATACTGCTCCTATATACAAGAATATAACTACTATAATACTGCCCCTATATACAAGAATATAACTACTATAATACTGCCCCTATGTACAAGAATATAACTACTATAATACTGCTCCTATATACAAGAATATAACTACTATAATACTGCCTCTATACTACTAATACTGCCCCTATATACAAGAATATAACTACTATAACACTGCCCCTATATACAAGAATATAACTACTATAATACTGCCCTATATACAAGAATATAACTACTATAATACTCCCCTATATACAAGAATATAACTACTATAATACTGCTCCTATGTACAAGAATATAACTACTATAATACTGCTCCTTTATACAAGTATATAACTACTATAATACTGCTCCTATATACAAGAATATAACTACTATAATACTGCCCCTATATACAAGAATATAACTACTATAATAATGCTCCTAAGTACAAGAATATAACTACTATAATACTGCCTCTATGTACAAGAATATAACTACTATAATACTGCTCCTATGTACAAGAATATAACTACTAGAATACTGCCCCTATATACAAGAATATAACTACTATAACACTGCTCCTATATACAAGAATATATCTACTACTAGATGGCAGCCCGATTCTAAAGAATCGGGTAGTCTAGAATCCATGTATAGTTTATTTACTAATAGTTAGGGTAGTGCGGTGAAATTAATTGTGTGTATACAGGCGGCTCTGTGGGTAGCAGAGTATATGGTGGCTCACTGGCTAGCACTGCGCGCGGTGAGATTAGTCAGTGCAGCGGCGTGGGCAGCGTGGTCAGCGCAGCGGCGTGGGCAGAGTGGTCAGCGCAGCGGCGTGGGCAGAGTGGTCAGCGCAGCGGCGTGGGCAGAGTGGTCAGCGCATAAACACACATACACACACACACTCCGCTATACTTACCACCGACCCTGCGTCTTCTCCGGTGCCTGGATCCTGAGTCAACATGTGGCCACCCCCGGACGACTGGAGAGGGCAGGGGAGGCTGGAGGGGGCGGGGGACGGCTGGAGGGGGTGGGGGATGGCTGGAGGGGGCGGGAGGACGGCTGGAGGTGGCGGGGGACGGCTGGAGGCGGCAGGGGACGGCTGGAGGGCAACAGGGGACGGCTGGAGGCGGCAGAGGACGGGTGGAGGCGGCAGAGGATGGCTGGAGGCTGGAGGCGGCAGAGGACGGCTGGAGGCGGCATAGGACGGCTTGAGGCTGGAGAGGGCAGAGGACGGCTGGAGAGGGCAGAGGACGGCTGGAGGCTGGAGAGGGCAGAGGACTGCTGGAGAGGGCATAGGATGGCTGGAGGCTGAGGGAGAGGGCAGAGTGGAGGCTGGAGGCTGGAGAGGGCAGAGGACGGCTGGAGGCTGGAGAGGGCAGAGGACGGCTGGAGGCGCAGAGGACGGCTGGAGGCTGGAGAGGGCAGAGAACGGCTGGAGGCTGGAGAGGGCAGAGGACGGCTGGAGGCTGGAGAGGGCAGAGGACGGCTGGAGGCTGGAGAGGGCAGAGGACGGCTGGAGAGGGCAGAGGATGGCTGGAGGGGCAGAGGACGGTGGAGGGGGCAGAGGACGGCTGGAGGGGTCAGAGGACGGCTGGAGGGGTCAGAGGACGGCTGGAGGGGGCAGAAGGACGGCTGGAGGGGGCAGAGGACGGCTGGAGGGGTCAGAGGACGGCTGGAGGGGGCAGAGAGAGGGCTGGAGGGGGCAGAGGAGGGCTGTAGGCTGGAGGGGCAGAGGAGGGCTGTAGGCTGGAGGGGGCAGAGGAGGGCTGTAGGCTGGAGGAGGCAGAGGAGGGCTGTAGGCTGGAGGGGGTAGAGGAGGGCTGTAGGCTGGAGGGGGCAGAGGAAGGCTGTAGGCTGGAGGGGGCAGAGGAGGGCTGTAGGCTGGAGGGGGCAGAGGAGGGCTGCTGAAGGCGGCAGGGGACGGCTGGAGGCGGCAGGGGACGGCTGGAGGCGGCAGGGGACGGCTGAGGCGGCAGAGGATGGCTGGAGGCTGGAGAGGGCAGAGGACGGCTGGAGGCTGGAGAGGGCAGAGGACGGCTGGAGGCTGGAGAGGGCAGAGGATGGCTGGAGGCTGGAGAGGGCAGAGGACGGCTGGAGGGGGCAGAGGACGGCTGGAGGGGGCAGAGGACGGCTGGAGGGGTCAGAGGACGGTTGGAGGGGTCAGAGGACGGCTGGAGGGGTCAGAGGGAAGGGTCAGAGGGAGGCGCACAGGCTGGAGGGGTCAGAGGGAGGCGCACAGGCTGGAGGGGTCAGAGGGAGGCGCACAGGCTGGAGGGGTCAGAGGGAGGCGCACAGGCTGAAGGGGTCAGAGGGAGGCGCACAGGCTGGAGGGGTCAGAGGGAGGCGCACAGGCTGGACGGGTCAGAGGGAGGCACACAGGCTGGAGGGGTCAGAGGGAGGCACACAGGCTGGAGGGGTCAGAGGGAGGCACACAGGCTGGAGGGGTCAGAGGGAGGCACACAGGCTGGAGGGGTCAGAGGGAGGCACACAGGCTGGAGGGGTCAGAGGGAGGCACACAGGCTGGAGGGGTCAGAGGGAGGCACACAGGAGGCTGGAGGTGTCAGAGGGAGGCACACAGGCTGGAGGGGTCCGAGGGAGGCACACAGGCTGGAGGGGTCCGAGGGAGGCACACAGGCTGGAGGGGTCCGAGGGAGGCACGCAGGCTGGAGGGGTCCGAGGGAGGCACGCAGGCTGGAGGGGTCCGAGGGAGGCACGCAGGCTGGAGGGGTCCGAGGGAGGCACGCAGGCTGGAGGGGTCCGAGGGAGGCACACAGGCTGGAGGGGTCCGAGGGAGGCACACAGGCTGGAGGGGTCCGAGGGAGGCACACAGGCTGGAGGGGTCAGAGGGAGGCACAAAGGCTGGAGGGGTCAGAGGGAGGCACACAGGCTGGAGGGGTCAGAGGGAGGCACACAGGCTGGAGGGGTCAGAGGGAGGCACACAGGCTGGAGGGGTCAGAGGGAGGCACACACGCTGGAGGGGTCAGAGGGAGGCACACAGGCTGGAGGGGTCAGAGGGAGGCACACAGGCTGGAGGGGTCAGAGGGAGGCACACAGGCTGGAGGGGTCAGAGTGAGGCACACAGGCTGGAGGACAGAGCAGCGTGTGGGGCTGCAGACTCACCGCGGGCCGGGCATCAGGTGTACTGTAGGAGGAGAGGAGGGGCGGGCAGAGCTGCAGGAGAGGAAGTCCCGCCCTCCCTCCTCTCTAGGCGCGCGGCAGGGAGCACGGGTACCCCGATGGTGTGTGTGGCCCCCCGAGGTGGCGGGCAATGGGCCCCCCCTGCCCCCCCCGATATGTGCGCTAGTGTCTGGAGGGCAGAGGATGGAGGGGAGTGGCTGGAGGGCACACGGAACTTCCGAGATCGGAACGTTCCTGTGCCGCTGCCTGTAGCCGGGCTGCGCGCGGCTACAGTGCACTGGATGACGTCACCAGCCCTGGGCGAAGACCATCACGGAAGTAGGCGTCGCCTTTTCCGGATGTGGCCTTCGGGTTTTATATATAAGATAATACTGCTCCTATATACAAGAATATAACTACTATAATACTGCACCCTATATACAAGAATATAACTACTATAATACTGCACCCTATATACAAGAATATAACTACTATAATACTGCTCCTATATACAAGAATATAACTAATATAATACTGCTCCTATATACAAGAATATAACTACTATAATACTGCCCCTATATACAAGAATATAACTACTATAATACTGCCCCTATATACAAGAATATAACTACTATAATACTTCTCCTATATACAAGAATATAACTACTATAATACTGCTCCTATGTACAAGAATATAACTACTATAATACTGCTCCTATGTACAAGAATATAACTACTATAATACTGCCCCTATATACAAGAATATAACTACTATAATACTGCCCCTATATGCAAGAATAAAACTACTATAATACTGCCTCTATGTACAAGACTATAACTACTATAATACTGCTCCTATGTACAAGAATATAACTACTATTATACTGCTCCTATATACAAGAATATAAGTACTATAATACTGCTCCTATGTACAAGAATATAACTACTATAAAACTGCCCCTATGTACAAGAATATAACTACTATAATACTGCCCCTATGTACAAGAATATAACTACTATAATACTGCCCTATATACAAGAATATAACTACTATAATACTGCTCCTATATACAAGAATATAACTACTATAATACTGCTCCTATATACAAGAATATAACTACTATAATACCGCTCCTATGTACAAGAATATAACTACTATAATACTGCTCCTATATACAAGAATATAACTACTATAATACTGCCCCTATATACAAGAATATAACTACTATAATACTTCTCCTATATATAAGAATATAACTACTATAATACTGCTCCTATGTACAAGAATATAACTACTATAATACTGCTCCTATATACAAGAATATAACTACTATAATACTGCCCCTATATACAAGAATATAACTACTACAATACTGCTCCTATGTACAAGAATATAACTACTATAATACTGCTCCTATGTACAAGAATATAACTACTATAATACTGCCCCTATATACAAGAATATGACTACTATAATACTGCTCCTCTGTACAAGAATATAACTACTATAATACTGCTCCTATATACAAGAATATAACTACTACAATACTGCTCCTATGTACAAGAATATAACTACTATAATAATGCTCCTATGTACAAGAATGTAACTACTATAATACTGACCATATATACAAGAATATGACTACTATAATACTGCTCCTATATACAAGAATAAAACTACTATAATACTGCCTCTATGTACAAGACTATAACTACTATAATACTGCTCCTATGTACAAGAATATAACTACTATTATACTGCTCCTATATACAAGAATATAAGTACTATAATACTGCTCCTATGTACAAGAATATAACTACTATAATACTGCCCTATGTACAAGAATATAACTACTATAATACTGCCCCTATATACAAGAATATAACTACTATAATACTGCTCCTATATACAAGAATATAACTACTACAATACTGCTCCTATGTACAAGAATATAACTACTATAATTCTGCCCCTATGTACAAGAATATAACTACTATAATACTGCCCCTATGTACAAGAATATAACTACTATAATACTGCTCCTATATACAAGAATATATCTACTATAATACTGCTCCTATATACAAGAATATAACTACTATAATACTGCCCCTATATACAAGAATATAACTACTATACTACTGCTCCTATATACAAGAATATAACTACTATAATACTGCTCCTATGTACAAGAATATAACTACTATAATACTGCCCCTATGTACAAGAATATAACTACTATAATACTGCTCCTATATACAAGAATATAACTACTATAATACTGCCCCTATATACAAGAATATAACTACTATAATACTGCCCCTATATACAAGAATATAACTACTATACTACTGCTCCTATATACAAGAATATAACTACTATAATACTGCTCCTATGTACAAGAATATAACTACTATAATACTGCCCCTATGTACAAGAATATAACTACTATAATACTGCTCCTATATACAAGAATATAACTACTATAATACTGCCCTATATACAAGAATATAACTACTATAATACTGCCCCTATATACAAGAATATAACTACTATAATACTGCTCCTATATACAGGAATATAACTACTATAATACTGCCCCTGTATACAAGAATATAACTACTATAATACTGCCCCATGTACAAGAATATAACTTATTGTGGAGACATTTTTACGTGGTGTTAAGAGCCCCATCAGTCGGAGGTTTTTGTATATATTTTTTTCTATTCCTTTGTCTTTATTTTTGGATGTTGGCGTCACACTTTGCTCTTTCTCACTTGAACATTAGTACGTTCCGCTCGGTATTGGAGGTTGCTATTGAAGCATAAGAAGCACATTTTTGTGTTCTCTCTGCTTTCTTGAATATACAGAATAGGTCCCTCCTGCGTTTACAGAATGGCAGATAAGCCAGGCATAGGTAATGGCACATTGAATGTCGATAACTTGATGAAACAATCCGTGTCCTACCAGGCTGACAATGGCTTTGTCCTCCGGAACTGAGCGGGACGTCAGCACCGATGGAGGACAAGGCTGGAACGCTGCAATCACACATATACTGTATGTGCCTAATACGTATTATCCCACACAATGTCTGGCTTTGAGCTAATTCCTATTGTAGGAAAATACATTTTAAATTCTATTTTTAGTTTTTGCTAAAAGAATGTTTAGCTTCTATAAAGCACAATGTCTTTGCTACTTTTTGACTACTCAAGCAATTGGATTGACATGTTCCTTTTAAATTTGTCAGCGTTTACGGGTTCTTTCATTTGGTTTTGTCCTCCAGGGCCCAGATATCACAGGGCAGGGGGGTATCAGAAACAAGAAGAGGTCTCCCCTGTTCCAAGGGTTAGAGGACACAGCCCGTGGTTTGCCCCACACCTGCACTGGTTGGATCTACTTTGCGTGCAGTTAGCTCTGTAGATTCTCCTTGCGCTGGCACTGCAAAGGTTAACAAGATCCTTTTGTCTTTTTTGGCTTTCCTGAGTTGTCTCAGCTGTTCTGATTTTTTCATTCCCCTCTGGTATAAGTAATCACCCCTTTACTTTAATAGTTGCCATTGATAGCTTGCAATCCCATAGTCCTGGTGTGGAGGTGTGAGCTTGATCCTGGAGATTGTTTGGTGTCTTCCTATTCATTATCTCCCTTTGTGTTTATTTCCTTTTCCTTCCCATTTTTTAGTCAACTGTTTGAGATGTGTGGTTAAGTGGATGCAGATTCTTCTTCACTTGTCTTTCTTATCCCCTTTGAGTCTTTATCAGAGAGCTGGACTAGTCCTCCAGCTGCTCCATGCATTAGACAGGGTCATGATTATGGTAAACAGGGGTAGGCACGTGATCACATTACGGGGTGAAAGGGGCGTCAGGGAGCTCAGGGTAATGGCAGGGTTACCCTCCTTGTTGTTCTATAGAGTCAGTGGTTCCCACCCCATCCTTCTTGCCATGTACCATTAAGCCTCTTGGGATCACCCGAGAATTCCGGGGGGCAGATCGTCCCGCCAGCCCGAGGTGAGGAACGGGTAGGGGGGGTTTGTGCTAGCAGAGATCCTGAGGTGAGGAGCGGGGGGGGAGGCTTCCTGGTGCAAGCGGAGATCCTGGGTCGAGGAGCGGGAAGGGGGGCGGGGGCTGGTGCTACCGGATATCCCAAGGTGAGGAGGGGATGAGGAGCGGTGGGGGGGGATGCTACCGGAGAACCTGAGGTGAGAAGCTGCGGGGGGCAAATGCTAGCGGAGATCCAGAGGTGAGGAGTGGGGGGGAGGAGGAGTGCTGCTGGAGATCCCGAGGAGAGGAGCAACGGGGGGGGGGGGGTTTGCTAGCGGAGATCCCGAGGTGAGGAGCAGGAAGGGGGGTTGCTGGCAGAGCAGCCCACACACCACAGTGCCCGCCACGACGCCTGCTGTGCGATTAGCGGCAGCGGCCGCAAAGCAAAGACGGACCGGCCCATTTGTGTAGGGGGGCGGTCATGGAAGAGGCCAATATCACCAGCCTGGGGGGCACTTGCCACCCTGCCACCTGGGCCAGTCCGCCTCTGATTTAATCCATAGCTGGACTTGACTGCAGAGACACAGAAGAAGATTCCAGAAGAAGTGGTTCATTTTCAAGCTGAATTTGTGTAGTTAAAGGGAACCTGTCACCAGGTTTTTGCAACCTAATCTTACAGTAGCATAATATAGGACCCGAGATCCTGATTCCAGCGATGTGTCACTTACTGGGCTGCTCAGTGTAGTTTTGATAAAATCATTGTTAAATCATCTGGAGATTATCATTAGTCAGGTAGTCTGGCCTATTTACATACTGCTAAGTCTGCAGCAGAGAAACAGTAATTTTATCAAAATGACAGCAAGCAGCTCAGTAAGTGACACATTGCTGGAATCAGGGTCTCTGTCTCTACATTATGCCTCTCTCAGATGGGATGGCAAAAACCTGGTGACAAGTTCCCTTTAAGCACAATGAGAGTAGGGCAAAAAGACTAAACATGCAAGCACATTTTTGATATACACTCTCTGGCAAGAAGAAGGGAGGGGTTACTGAAATCAGAGTAGAGGAGACCGACAGGAAGAGAGGGAGGACAAACCTCTAAAAGGCAAAATTATTACATAGTAACCCAACCCAACAATGCAATACTGTATGATTCCCAGGTCATGGGGCATGACATCCCTCTTCAGATTTCAGGATAATCTAACATTGACGCTATGTCTTTGTTCCTCCGCCATTCTTGGAACCTGAATAGAAACATGCAAATATGAAACAAAACTATAAACACTGTAAAGTCCAAATAGATGGTTGATGTTGTGTAGTCCATAATAGTAAAATAATCCAAGTTCAGTAGGACACCCGTCCTTAGATTGGGGAAGCCACAACATGTAAACACCTTCTGCATGTGCTCTTATAAGCAGTGGCGTAATTACCGTGGTCGCAGCGGTCGCGGCTGAGACCAGGCCCACCCCCGTGCCTCCAGCTGCCCGCTGCGCCTGCAATAGCGCTGGAAGAGGAGCGGAGGGAGGACTGGAAGTGACAGCTGTGCCCGCCCCATGACTCCTCTATAAGTACAAGCCGGCAGGCAGAGCAGGTACTCGCGCCGGCCAACTACCGTGTTTCCCCGAAAATAAGTCACCCCCGATTATAAGACAGGGCAGGGCTGGGGGCAATTTTTTTAGTATAAGTCATACCTCGATTATAAGACAGGGTGACTTATTTTCGGGGAAAATTTGGTGGGGTGGAGGGGGCCAGGGGAATCTCTCATACTTACCGCTGCCCCCGCTGTGTTCACGGTGCCTGGGTGAGCAGGGCGGGTATTTTAAATCCCCCGCCGCTGTCCCGGCCAATCACAGGCCAGGAACTGCCCAGAGGCCAATCACAAGCCAGTCGCGCTGCATGACGTCAGTCTGGCCTGTCATTGGCTCCCCAGGCAGCTCCTGGCCTGTGATTGGCCAGGACAGTGGCACGTGTGCAGGCCGGGCTGTCTGTGCGACGATGCCCAGCCTGCGTGCTGTTGGAGGTGCCTGGGGCTGTCGGAGGTGCCCGGGCTGTCGGAGGTGCCCGGGGCTTTCGGAGGTACCCGGGATGTCGGAGGTGCCCGGGATGTGCTGCGGTCCTCAGGCATGTGGATGCCTGGGATGTGCTGCGGTCCCCGGTGGTCGGAGGAGCCCAGGTCAATGTGCCCCTGTCAGTGTGCCCCTGCATGTGTGTGTGCCCCTGTATGTGTGAGTGTGCCCCTGTATGTGTGAGTGTGCCCCTGTATGTGTATGCCCTGGGTTAGGGCTAGGGTTAGGGTTAGGGTTAGGGTTAGGGCTAGGGTTAGGGTTAGGGCTAGGGTTAGGGCTAGGGTTAGGGAGGGAAATATAAGACATACCCCGAAAATAAGTCAGGGTGGGACTTTTGGGGGTAAAATTAATATAAGACACTGTCTTATATTCGGGGAAACACGGTAGCACACCCTGCCCCCCGGCCATCACCGCTAGCACCAAACCCACCCCCCCGCTCCTCACCCGACCAACACCGCTAGCACCCCCCTTCACCAAAGGGGCCCCGGAGTGCATCTTGCACAGGGGCCCGCGACTCTGCAGTTACGCCACTGCTTATAAGCTTCTTAATGAGAAATAAATATTGGCCATAAATCTGATACATTATGGGAAAGTTTGTGTTTTTCAATTTCTGGGTTTTCTCTAACCTTCCATGTGAGCTTGGTAGAGCATTGAGTCTTCTCACTGACCGGTGGATTAAAGTCTATACATTCATCATCTGACTGTGAATCGTGTAGTCTTTCCTTTAACCCGGGGCTTAACTAAAACAGGTTCAAGGGTTGCAATCGAACCTGGGCCCTGGAGCATAGGGGGCCCCAAAAATCCATTTGGCCTGTAGAAAATGACAATGCTAATAAAAATTGGCAATAATTGGAGCTGTCACATTGGGACCCATGAGCTTCAAGTTGGGCCACTGCCTTCTGCTATTGTAACTCAGTATGAATCTGTAGAGAGATGTCAGCTGCTTGATTCTAGCAGGGTCTATGTTGAGGGAGACGGAGCTGTGATTGCTTTATACGCACTGTCAGGAAAATATGAATTCTTTTTCATTGTTTTAGTGACATAGCAGGGCCAACACACTTCTCCGCCCTTTTAGGTTTCTAGAAGCACACTGTTTCTCCCCTCACTCTCCCCCTCTACTATCAGGAATTTACGACCCAACCGAGTCATAAAAGTGAGCTGGATGGTTCTGACTTTTCCCCTCCACCATCCACATATTAATCTTTTGTCTTCAGCTACAAACAATCAACGTTAAATCTAATAATGCATGTTAACGCCACAAAAACATAAACCATATTTTAGGCATGCTGGAAGTTTGGGGATTGCACAGCCCCCTCTTACATATCGGGGAGACTAACCTGGGAAATGAAATCTGCCCGCCAGCACATCACAGACATATTACATTTAGACTCAATAAGCACCTAAAATCATGATGTAAATATTGTTGACTTGGAGAGTCCAGGCCAAAGATATGGAGAAAGTTTTGATAAGTTTGGAGATGGGTGTTTCTCCAAGAAAACAGCCCATATATGAGGTCAGCAAAGTGGGAGCTCCTGGGTTTATGGCTTAACACATGAAACTCAAGTTTCCAACTTTGGTGCTTCTATCCAGCCTAGACGAAGGACATAACAACACACTATCACTGTGAGGAGGAAACATAACCTATTTCCGGGGAGCCTTTCCCCCTCTAGATCTGTCACTGTTACCGTGTGACACAGGTTTCGTGCATCTTCTTTTAATCCCAATTAATTTAATAACTGTTTATGCTTATACATAAATTGTCTCTTTTGTAATATCTTTTGTATCTTTTGTAAACACTGCCAACTTTTTGGAGTAAGAAATTATAAATTTGCCAGATTCGTTCTTCGTGTACTAACAAAGAGCTGACACGTACCGCTGCAAAATTCAGGTTACCAAACAGGTTTTCAATCCACCTTTTAAGAGGTCGGTGGTGGCAGAATAATCTTTGTATTTATGTGATATTGTGTACCTGTGGTGACTAGATCGAGGTATATATATATATATATGCTCCGGCAGGAACTGGTGGTATATAGGAATCCCGTTACACCACGTGCCGCAATGGGCGGTATAAATTAAGGCAGCCGCGCTTCTTTGCTTTCCTGTTCTCTTGCTCTCCTGTTCTCCTGTTCTCTTGCTTTCCTGCTCTCTTGCTCTCCTGTTCTCCTGCTTTTCTGCTCACCTGCTTTCCTGGTCTCCTACTTCCTTGCTCTCCTGCTTTTCTACTCTCCTGCTCTCTTGCTGTCCTGCTTTCCTGCTCTCTGCTTCCTGTTTCCTGTTCTCCTCTCTACTCTCCTACTCTCCTGTTCTCTTGCCCTCCTGCTTTCCTGCTTTCCTGCACTCTTGCCCTCCTGCTTTCCTGCTCTCTTGCCCTCCTGCTTTCCTGCTCTCCTGCTCTCTTGCCCTCCTGCTTTCCTGCTCTCCTGCTCTCTTGCCCTCCTGCTTTCCTGCTCTCTTGCCCTCCTGTTCTCCTTCTTTCCTGCTCTCTTGCTCTCCTGCTTTCCTGCTCTCCTGCTCTCTTGCCTCCTGTTCTCCTGCTTTCCTGCTCTCCTACTATTTTGCTCTTCTGCTTTCCTGCTCTCCTGTTCTCTTGCTCTCCTGCTCTCCTGCTTTCCTGTTCTTTTGCACTCTTGATCTCCTGCTTTCCTGCTCTTTTGCCCTCCTCCTTTCCTACTCTCCCACTCTCCTGCTTCCTGTTCTCATGCTCTTTTCTCTCTTTTCTCTTCTTGCTCTCCTGTTTTCCTGTTCTCCTGCTTCCCTGCTCTCCTGCTTTCCTGTGCTCCTGCACTTCTGTTCTCCTGCTTCCCTGCTCTCCTGCTTTACTTCTCTAATGCATTCTTTCTCTCTTGCTGCCTTAACTTTTTTACTCCAAGGTCGGAATAGAACAGGTTATGGATATGTTAGTAAAAATTTGAAGAAAGGATCAGTGAATAGAGAACATGATCCTTTCATATTAATAATTCTAATACCCTGTGACAGAAGCATAAATCCACAGTGACATAGAAATAGAGAAGAATGACTTCCATTATGTGCAGCTAATTGGCTAAATGTGACTCATTTTCTGTTCGGTGAATGAGAATGTGCTGGGATTTCCTGGTGGGAGAGAGGGAAGAGAAAATGTCTGATTCACGTTCTGTACCAAAAATATTTTGGAGAACAAAGTATAAAATAATTCTATAGCTTTAAAGTAGATAGATAATAGATAGAAGATAATGACAGATGAGAGGTAAGACTAAAGGGATAAGTAAAGCATTTAGGCATGAAGCAGGTATTATGCAAAAGTTTGTGCACCCTTGGAGATTTGTGTGCTCAGATAACTTTGACCTGTTAGGGTTATGGCTTGTTCATTTTTAGGTGATGCAAATTTCACAGCTTTATAAAAACCTTCCTTTAACCTTGTGCCAAAAAACAGCGGCCGTGGGTTCTTCTATGCGGCTGCCGGGGACTCTGAAAATGAAAATGGAGGAGACCCACAAAGCAGGAGAAGGACATAAGATGATAGGAAAGCATTTTCAAGTTGCCCTTTCCTCAGTGTAAAATGTAATTAAGAAATGGCAGTTATCAGGAACAGTGGAGGTCAAGATAAGGTCTGGAAGACCAAGCAACATTTTAGTGAGAGCTGCTGGTGGGATTGTTAGAGAGGCAAATCAGAACCCCCGCTTGACTGGAAAAGATCTTCAGCAAGATTTAGCAGACTCTGGAGTTGTGGTACATTGTTCTACTGTTCAGAGACACCTGCACAAATATGGCTTTCATGGAGTAGTTGTCTAGAAGAAAACCTCACCTGCATCCTCACCATACAACTCAGCGTCAGAAGTATGCAAAAAGCATCTAACAAGCCTGATGGATTTTGGAAACAAGTTCCTGTGGGCTGATGAGGTTGAAATCAAATTTTTTGGACACAATGATCAAGGGTATGTGTGGAATAAAAAGGATACAGAATTTCAGGTAAAGAACATCTCATCAACCATTAAGCATGGGGGTGGATCAGTTATACTTTGGGGTTGTGTTGCAGCCAATAGCATGGGGAACATTTCACGGGTAGAGGGAGGAATGTATTCAATGAAATTTTTACAAATTCTTGATGCAAACATAACACCATCTGTAAAAAGCTGAAGCTGAAAAGAAGATGGTTTCGCCAAATGGATAATGATCTTAAACAAACATCAAAATCCACAATAGACCTCAAAACAAGCAAGCTGAAAGTTTTACAATGGACGCACAGTTCCCTGATCTGAGCATCATTGAAAAGAGCTGAGCATTGCAAGAGGAGCCAGGAATCTCACAGATCTGGAAGACGAAGCTGGAATCTCACAGAACTGAAAGATGAGCCAGGAATTTCACAGAATGGAGACAAGCCAGTAATCTCACAGAATAGAGACAAGCCAGGAATCTCACAGAATAGAAGAAGCCAGGAATCTCACAGAAAGAGATGAGCCAGGAATTTCACAGAATGGGGACAAGCCAGGAATCTCACAGAATGGAGACAAGCCAGGAATCTCACAGAATAGAGAAAGCCAGGAATCTCACAGAACTGGAAGATGAGCCAGGAATCTCACAGAACTGGAAGATGAGCCAGGAATCTCAGGGTACCGTCACACCTGGCGACGGCCCCGGAGATGTCAGCGGCGACGGGCAGGAGCGCGCACGTTTTAGGCACCCCGCCAGCGTCGCCGATCCTCGTTTACACGGGGAGACATCTCCAGCGATGCATCAGCGAGCTGAGAGGCGGCATCGCCGGCGGGGTGTCTCAAACCCCTGCGGCGATGCAGTACAATGGGAGCCTATGGCTCCCATCACCTGTCAGGTCGCCGTTTGCCGTTTACATGGGGCGATGTGTACACATCGCCCCAGATCGGCCGCCTGGTTTCAGAGCACTGCTCTGAAACCAGGCGACCAGTAAAAGGCGTCGCCATCATCCCTTTACATTAGGCGACGCAGGGGCGATGTGGCGCCGATAGGCCATGCCCCTTTATCGCCTATGTAATTGGCTGCGATGTTGCCTTCACAGAATGGAGACAAGCCAGGAATCTCATAAGAATGAAAGACGAGCCAGAAATCTCACAGAAGTGGAAGACAAGCCAGGAATCACCCAGAACTGGAATACAAGCCAAGAATCTCACAAAACTGGAAAACAAGCCAGGAATCTCATAGAACAGGAAGATGAATCAGTAATCTCACAGGACGGAAGATGAGCAGGAATCTCAAGAACTGAAATGAGCCCGAATTCACAGAATGGAAGATGAGCCAGGAATCTCACAGAACTGGAAGATGAGCCTGGAATCTCACAGAACTGGAAGATGAGCCTGGAATCTCACAGAACTGAAAGATGAGCCAGGAATCTCACAGAATGGAAGACGAAGCCGGAATCTCAGAATGGAAAGCGAATCTAGACAGAAGATGAACCAGTAATCTCACAGGATGGGAAAAAGAGCCAGAAATCTAACAGAGCTGGAAGACAAGCCAGGAATCTCAAGAACTAGAAGACAACCCAGGAATCTCACAGTACTGTAAAACGAGCCAGGAATCACCCAGATCTGGAAGACAAACCAGGAATCTCACTAAACTGGAAGATAAACCAGGAATCTCATAGAACTGGAAGACAAGCCAGGAATCTTATAGAACTTGAAGATGAGCCAGGAATCTCATAGAACTGGAAGACGAGCCAGGAATCTCACAGAACTGCAGAATCAGACTTTTTCCAAGGAATAATGAATGAAAATCCTTCAAACAAGAATTGAAAGACTTCTGTCTGCTACAAAAAGTGTTTACAAGCTGTGATACTCAATAGTGGCACCTATTGAGTATTAGCCATGCATGTATGGGGCCCCCATACTTTTGTATCGTTCATTGTCTTTTTGTAATTTTTAAAATAATAAAATCAAAATAATTTTTTTTTGCCTAAAATAGAAAGGAAATGTGATCTAAAACTTTATGCCTTTTAGAGATAATTTCAATTTCAACCTGCTTAAATGTTAAAAATAATAGTAATTTTTGACCAGGGGTGCACAACTTTGGTAAGCCACTCTAGATAGATGGATATATATGCAAATTTGATAGTAATAGAATAGTTGATAGTACATAAAATACATATAGATAGATAAGATAGATAGATAGAAAATAGATAGATAGAATACAAAGGGATGTGTAAGTAGACAGTAAAATAGAACTAAAGATAGAAAATTAAAGAAGGGGTAGAGCAAATTAATTTAGATGCAAATTACATTTGTGTTGAATTTCAGTAAATTTGCTGGATTTGTTAATTTGTATCAATGTCCAATATTGATTGTACAAATCACCTTTATTTTTGAGTTTTGTGTGAAATGATCAATGTTTTGCTTTTTGCTTCATTCTCTTTTGTGTTTTTTCATTGAAGACAAATTAAATGAAGATAATAATAGCAAAGAATTTGTGATTGCAATCATTTTCAGGAGGAAACTGAGGATTATCTGACAGAATTGCAGGGGTGTCAACTGTATGTATATACTTAATCTAATCTATATAAATTGCAAGTTTTCCACTTCCACCAGCGCCATATTAGAACACCCAAGTGATGGGTATGCTAATATGGCTGCTACACACTACACTCTGCCACACATTACACACTGCCACCAACTACACTCTGCACATACACACTCATGCCACACACTACACTTGCCACACATTACACACTGCCACACTACTCACTGCAACACATTACACACTTGCCACACACTACACACTGCCACACACTCACACTGCCATAAACTACACCTGCCACACATTACACACTGCCACACACTACACACTGCCATAAATACATTCTACACACACTACACACTGCCACACACTACACACTGCCAACACTACACACTGCCAAATATACACTCCCACACACTACATTCTGCCACACACTACACATTGCACACATTAACACTGCCACACACTACACTCTACACACACTACACACGCCACACACTACACTCTGCCACACACTACACATTGCCACACTACACACTGCCACACACTACACACTGTCATAAACTACACTCTACACACACTACCACTGCCACACACTACACTCTACCACACACTACACATTGCCACACACTACACACTGCCACACATACACTCTGCCACACACTACACATGCCACACACTACACACTGCCACACACTACACACACTACACACTGCCACACACTACACTCTACACACACTACACACTGCCACACACTACACTCTGCCATACACTACACATTGCCACACACTGCCACACACTACATACTGCCTTACACTACACACTGCCACACACTACACACTGCCACACACTACACACTGCCATGCACTACACACACTACACACTGCTCCACACTACACTCTACACACTGCCACACACTACACACTGCCATGCACTACACACTGCCACACACTGCCCACACACTCACACACTGCCATACACTACACATTGCCACACACTACACTCTACACACTGCCACAACACACCCACACTGCCACACACACATACTCCCATACACTGCCACACAACACACTACACCTGCCACACACCTCCCACTCTGTCACACACACACTCCCACTCTACACATCCACACTGCCACATCATGTCACACCACACTCCCACTCTGCCCCAGCTTGCCACCTGCTTTCCCCTTGCTCTACTCTGTTCTCCCCCACTCTGCCCCTGCTCTCTCTTCGCCAACTGCTCTTTGCCCTTTCTCCCACTCTGCTCTGTCTTTCCACTCTGCTCTGCCCCTGCTCTCCCCCACTCTGCTCTGCCCCTGCTCTTCTCCACTCTGCTCTGCCCTGCTCTCCCACTCTGCTCTGCCCCTGCTCTCCCCACTCTGCTCTGCCCCTGCTCTTCCCACTCTGCTCTGCCCTGCTTCTCCACTCTGCTTGCCCTGCTCTTCCCCCTCTGCTTGCCACCTGCTTCTGTCTACCTGTCTTGCTCACAGCTTTGGAGTATGGGGTGGGGGGGGGGGAGAGGGGAGGCACAGTAATCACAGGAGAAGAGCAGAGAGACAACAAAGGGGGACCAGAAAGCAACCACAGGTGGGGGAGGCTGAGAGACAGCACAGGTGGGGAGCCAGTGAACACACAAGGGGGGATCCAGAGAGATGCCTGCCACCCCCAACGCCATAGAGCCCCCGTCCCATCGTCATGTCCCCACCCACCCGGTATATATATATTAATTTATGTACATTAAGTTACATTTATTATTGGAGATAATTCCTCACACCATGCCTGTATTTATAATATTTATGTTTCCTATCTGTATGTATTTTTTCCCTATTTTTTGTGGATTTAGTAAATGAATTTTAAGAAAATGTCATATTTGTGTATAGATTTCTATAGTGGATGTGAATCTAGTTACATTTAAAAACTATTTTTTTACCTTCACAACCACTTTGAGTATGGTAACTTTATTAAACACTTCCTTTGAGCAGAAATGTGATTATCTACTTTTATACTACAGTTCTGTCCATAATGATATAACTAGGTCACGACTGCAGATGATAAGGGCGAGCGGCAGCATCTCGGAACTCTAGAACAGAAATAGGACATTCTATATATATGATCTATACAGTATATATTTTTGGTTCCTGCCCTTCTTAGTGGATGGCGTGACCCATGTTTTCCACCTCCGCACCTGCACGCGAGAAGATATAACCAGTTCTTAAAAACTATTAACCCACAAGGAAAACAGGTCTTTGACACCAATATTCAGTTGAGTTCTTCACAATTGCTCATCGAGTGTCAAAATGAACTCAGGCATAAAATAGGACTTAGTCTCCTGAGAAGACTCCTCCTGACCTCCTTAGTGTTGGTGTCTTTAACCATTGCGCGGTATCTCTCTCTCTCCACTTTCTCAGCTATAAGTGAAGGCAAGCCGGTCCTGACATATCCACTAGACGATTCTCTCCCATTCCCTAGTCTCGAGGTATAACTGCTGTGAGGCTGCAAATCAGAACATTATACGTGGTGGACTCCTGACGGGAAAGTAGAGCATGTGAAAATGAAGGCATTATCCACTGACTGTGCAGTAAATTGCTCAACTCCCAAGATCCTTCAGTTCCTTGACACCATCCTCCAAGGTTTCCACTTTCTAACATAAATGTAAAGTAAAACTCAGACACTTCTCATATCAATTTCTTAAAGGAATATTCCATCACAGATAGATTTGAGTAAAATGATCAAGCTAAAGATCTCTTAAAATTTACAACAAAAACAATCTTCTATTACCTGCATCATTCTTAATGAGGTGGTATGCCATTCTGAAAATGGGAGCGTAAATTACCAGGAGGATAAGAATGGAGAACATTTCTGTACCTTCCCCTTACTGGTCTTTTTTGCTGGCTATATTCCTGTGTGAATCCTACCTAGGAGTCAGATGGAGACCAGCTTATGATCTTCTCTTTTATGTCTCACTTGTTGATCTACATCGTTCTTTATTCTATAGCAGGGGTGGGAAACTCCAGGCCTCAAGGGCCCCCAACAGGCAATTTTTTCAGGATTTCATTAGTATTGCACAGGTGACAATGTAATCACCTGCACTGGTAATGATTCCAACCCCTGTGCAATGCTAAGGAAATCCTGCAAACATGACCTGTTGGTGGTCCTTAGTGCCTGGAGTTCCCCACCCCTACTCTCAGGGCCGGCTCCAGGTTTTTGTGGGCCCCGGGCGAAAAAGTCTCAGTGGGCCCCTTTAGCACATGCTGCTGTATATAATATATATATATATATATATATATATATTATATACACATACATACACAGTATATATGTAGATAGATTATATATATATATTTATATATACGTATATCTACATATATACTGTGTATGTATGTGTATAAATATATTATATATATATATATTTATATATACGTATATCTACATATATACTGTGTATGTATGTGTATAAATATATATATATATATATATCCTTCGCAAATTTAATCCCTACCATACGGTCTCTCCCCCATTCTCTTTCTCTCCCATACTGTGCGCAGTCTCTCCCCTTGTGCGGTCCCTCCTCTCTCTGTGCAGTCTCTCTCCCCTGTGCGCTGTCTCTCCATCTCCCTTGGGCCTGTCTCTTGCCTGTGCTTCTTCCCCTCCCTGTGCGCTGTGTCTCTCCCTTACACCTGTCTCCTACCTCTGCACTGTGTCCACCCCTGCGCACCTATCTCCCCCTGCACGCCTATCTCCCCCCTAGGTGCTGTGTCTCTCCACTGCACCTGTCTCCCCCTGCATGCTATTTTCCCCTGTGCCTGTCCCCCCCCTGTAAGCTGTGTCTCCACCTGCGCCTGTCTCCCCCCTGCACACTGTCTCCCCCCTGCACGCTCTCCCCCCTGCGCGCTGTCTCCCCCTGCATGCAGTCTCTCCCCTGCACTCTGTCTTTCCCCTGCTCTCTGTCTCCCCTCTGCATGCTGTCTCCCCCCTGCACGCTGTCTCCCCCCTGCGCCTGTCTCTCCCCTGCATGCTGTCTCCCCCTGCACGCTGTCTCTCCCCTGCACGCTGTCTCTCCCCTGCACGCTGTCTCTCCCCTGCACGCTGTCTCTCCCCTGCACGCTGTCTCTCCCCTGCACGGTCTCCTCCTCTGCGTCCTGTCTCTTCCCTGCGTGCTGTCTCTCCCCTGCATGCTGTCTCCCCCTAGCACGCTGTCTCCCCTTGTGCCTGTCTCCCCATGGGTTTAATTTGCCCCTGACAGGGCCCCCTGAGTGCTGCCCCCCACCCCACTCCTGGGGGCCCCCTGAGCACTGCCTTCCCACCCCACCTCATCTTCAGGGGACCCTGAGTGCTGCCCTTCACCGTCCTCACCCTCAGGGGCCCCTGAGCGCTGCGCCCACATACTTCAGCCTTGGGGGCCCCTGAGAGCTGCCCCCACACTCATCCTTGGGGAGGGGTGGTCCCATGAGAGCTGCCCCCACACACTCATCCTGGTGAGGGGGCATGAGATATGCCCCCACACTTATCCTTGGGGCCTATGGGCCCCTGAGCATCCCCACATGTATTACTATGGGGCCCCTGACTGCTTCCCCCCCACACCATCCTCAGGGCCCCTTTACCACTGCCTCGTCCTTTTAGCGCTGCCGCCCCCCTCTCTCCATTACCGGCGGGCAGTCGCGCTGATCGCAGCCTGTCATGTAGTGTGACGCTGCTGAGCCGGCGATACAGGAAATAGAGCGGCGCCGGCTGCAGCGTCACACAGTGACACTACATGGCAGGTGGAGATTAATTTAGCCGCCGGTAGTGGAGAGAGGGGGGAGGCAGTGCTAAGGGGGCTAGGCAGCAGTAATGGGGCCCCGAGGATGGCGTGTAGGGGAAGTGGTCAGGGGCCCCCTAGTATGGCATGTGGGGGTGCTCAGGGGCCCAATGGGCCCCCCTCAGCGTCGGGGCCCCGGCATTTGTCCGGGTGCGCCGGGTGCTGACGCCGGCCCTGCCTACTCTATAGTAAGATTGTAGTAGATGAAACTTTCTTGCAGCAATTATTTCTCCATTTTTCCACTTCTGCACATGATGATGTTTCCATCACCGATAGATATGAGGAAAATGTATCAGTTAAAGATCTAGCAAAATTTGCAGCAAAAAACATACTTTATGACTGCAGCATATTTAACCAAAACTGCTCCTTAGTTAATGAGGCAGCATACCCTTGCTGAAGATGCGAGTATAAATGTCTAGGATCGAAAATTACCAGGAGGAAGAGAATGGAGCACATTTCTGTCACAAAAAAAAACTGCTGCACCTTCCCCTTGCTGGTTTTCCCTGCTGTCTGTATTCCTGTGTGAATTGAATTCTGCCTAAGAGATCAAGCTTAATTGCCAAGGATGTGTTACCTGCAGATGAAGGCCAGCATAGGATCTTATCTTTGTTGTCTCATTTGTTTATCTACACCTTTTTTCCCTTATACTTTTATAGCAGTAATTTATCCTTTTTTCTACTTGGGCACATTTTTATGTTTCCATCACCCATAGAGTTGGGAAAAATGTTTCAAGCTAAAGATCTAGCAGCATTTGCAGAAAATAAATATACTTTATGACCTGCACCATCTTTAGCCAAAACTGTCTGCTCCTTAGCTAATGAGCTGGTATGCCATTGCTGAAAATAGGGGTGGAAATTAGAAGGACAGGAATGGGTATTGCCATGTTAAAAATGGGAGCAAAAATTACCATGAGGAAAAGAATTGAGCACATTTCTGTCTCAAAATAAACTAGCTGTATCTTCCTCTGGCTGATCTTCTCTGCTGGCTATATTCTAGTGTGGATCGTGTCTATGAGTTCCATCCTCATTACCAAGGATTTGTTGCCTGCAGACCAAGATCAGTTTAGATCTAAAACAAAGGAGACAAAAGAGGCGCAGATGTGTCTTATCGTTTGAAGATAAGTAGTACAAACCCTGTGAGGGAATGTTCTCACCTTTCACGGTTGTGATGGCCCACAACCGGTATAATTGCTTGGACGGCTGCCGCTGGACCCAACGCCTCCACGTGCAATGTGGCTATTTATCCAATTTCACCAAAGGGAGTGGTGTCCTATCAGGTCTGCGCTGCCACCAAAAGAGTGAGAAGACAAGGCTTCTTTCGTTCACCGAAGCCTTGTCTTCTCATTCTTTTGGCGGCAGCGCGAACCTGATAGGACACCACTCCCTTTGGTGAAATAAGATCAGTTTAGGATCTTCTCTTCATTGTCTCACTTGTCTACCTGCACCTTTCTTTTCTCTATAGTACAGTTGTATTAGATTAATTTTTCTTGCAGCAGTTATTTCTCATTTGTTCCACTTTTATGTTTCCATCACTGATTGATTTGGGTAAAATGTATCAAGCTAAAGATCTAGCAACATTTGCAGCAAAAAAATATACTTTATGACCTGCACCATATTTAACCAAAACTTTCTGCTCCTTAGTTAATGAGACGGTATACCCATGCTGAAAATAGGAGTGAATATTACCAGGAGGAAGAGAATGAAGCACAATTTTGTCACAAAATAAACCAGCTGTACCTTCCCCTTACTGGTACTTTTTGCTGGCCATATTTCTATGTGGATCCTGCTTATAAGTTCGAAGCTCATTACCATTGATCTGTTGCCTGCAGACCGAGATCAACTCAGGATTTTCTCTTAAGGTACCGTTACACAGATATATCTGTGCAGAAATTGCTTGCAACTCACTGGTTGCAGTGAAATCAAGGACACATTGTTCCATTTTGTACACGGCAACAAAAGATGTTAGGTGTTTCACTTGTCTACGTACACCTTTCTTTCCTCTATAGTAAAGTTGTAGTAGGTGACTAATAATTAGAGATGGGCGAATCCTAAATTACTCGGACTCGCTAGACTGTAACGAGTCTGAGTCCAGGACTCGCTACTCGTTGCGAGTCTAGCGAGTCCAATGTAAATGAATGGGGAGGCGAGTATTGCAGCGATTCCTCTGCTGCCGGACCTTATAAGGGGTCTGGCAGCAGAGGAAAAACCTGCAAATCCCCCTGTTATTCTTTTAAAGCCAGCAGCAAAAAGCCGCTGGCTTTTAAAGAATAATAATAAAAAAAAAAAAAAGATTGAAGGGGGGAGGGGGGAAGGGGGGGTCAGGGGGGGTGAGGGGGGAGAGGGGGGGTGCACCGGCCCGGCCGGCTACTTACCCCTGCCTCCGCCGCCGCTGCCGCCTCAGCCGCAGACTAGCTCCCCGACTCTCTCTGCTTCTGTTTCCGGAGATTCCCGAATGGTGACAGGAGCAGTGAATAAATTAACTTGCGTCACTGCTCGGGAATCTCCGGAGCAGAGCGAGTCTGGCTGACAGCAGAGTTCAGCTCAGGTCCTAATGCCCTGAGCTGAACCCTGACTGTTTAGTCAGTTCTCAGCTCTGCTACATCCCTGTCTGTCTAAGCACAGACAGGGAAGTAGCAGAGCTGAGATTGCGTTTTGGACTACGTCGGACGGAAGAGGATTTTTAAAATAAAGATGGAGTCCCTAATGGCTTTTTTGTTTTATTTTTAATAAAAAATTTTCTCTGTGTTTTTTTTTTTATATTGATTACTGGAAATTCATGGCGGTCATGTCTAATATTGGCGTGACCGCCATAAATTTCGGGCTTAGGGCCAGCTGATAATACAAAGCTGGCCCTAACCCCTTAATTACCCAGTGAGCCATTGCCACCAGGGCCACTGGAAGAGCGGGGTTCAGCGCCAGAGGATGGCGCTTCAATGAACGCACCATCTTCTGGGGCGGCTGCGGGCTGCAATTTGCAGCGGGGGGTGCCCAGAAAGCTTGGGCATCCCTGCGCTGCGGATTCCAGCCCCCAGCTGCTTAGCTGTACCTGGCTAGACATAGAAATTGCGCGGAGCCCCACGCATTTTTTTTTTTATTATTTCATGAAATTCATGAAATAATAAAAAAAAAGGGCTCGCCTATATTCTTGTGTCCGGCCAGGTACAAATAGGCACCTGGGGGTCGGGGGCAGCCCGTCGCTGCCTGCTGGATCTGGCTGGTTCCAGAAATACGGCGAAGCCCACGTGAAATTTTTCTGAAAAATCCATAAAACAATCCTAAAAAAGGGACTGCATCTTTATTAACCCCTCCACCATGGTCGAGGGGTTAGTAAAGATGCAATCCTTTTTTAGGATTGTTTTATAGATTTTTCAAAAAAAAAAATTACGTGGGCTTCGCCGTATTTTTGTAACCAGCAGGATCCAGCAGGCAGCGACGAGCTGCCCCCAACCCCCAGGTGCCTATTTGTACCTGGCCGGACACAAGAATATAGGCGAGCCCTTTTTTTTATTATTTCATGAATTTCATGAAATAATAAAAAAAAAAATGCGTGGGGCTCCGCGCAATTTCTATGTCTAGCCAGGTACAGCTAAGCAGCTGGGGGCTGGAATCCGCAGCGCAGGGATGCCCAAGCTTTCTGGGCACCCCCCGCTGCAAATTGCAGCCCGCAGCCGCCCCAGAAGATGGCGCATTCATTGAAGCGCCATCTTCTGGCGCTGAACCCCGCTCTTCCAGCGGCCCTGGTGGCATTGGCACGCTGGGTAATAAAGAGGTTAGGGCCAGCTTTGTATTATCAGCTGGCCCTAAGCACGAAATTTATGGCGGTCACGCCAATATTAGACATGACCGCCATGAATTTCCAGTACTCAATATAAAAAAAAAACACAACACAGAGAAAAATTTTTTATTAAAAATAAAACAAAAAAGCCATTAGGGACTCCATCTTTACTCCAAAAATCCTCTTCCGTCCGACGTAGTCCAAAAACGACATCTTCACTGCCACAACCCTGTGCATACATATACATATCTATGCACAGGGAGTGAGCAGGCTGAGAACTTTTTCAGCTCTGCTACATCTCTGTGTAGGTGGGCTCAAGGACCCTGGAGCTGCCGCAGCCAGCAAGTCCCAGAGCCCAGCACACAGCACATAGCAGAAGCCGGAAGAGAGGTAAGGAGCATTTCTCCCCCCTCTCTTCCTTCGCTCCCTGCGGACTCGTTACTGACTGCGAGTCATCCCTGAGATTACTCGCAGTGTAACGAGTCGGGCGAATCCCTTACTACTCGGCGAGTACCGAGTAGTAACGAGTAGATTCGCCCATCCCTACTAATAATATTTCTTTATGTATATAGTGCTATTTATTCCATAGCACTTTACATACATTTGCAACACTGTCCCCATTGGGGCTCACAATCTAAATATCCTATCAGTATGTCTTTCAAATGTGGGAGGAAACCAGAATGCCCAGAGGAAACCCATACAAACACAGGGAGAGCATACAAACTCCTTGCAGATGTTGTCCTCAGTGGGAATTGAACTCAGGACTTCAGCACTGCAAGTGTGCAGTGGTAACCACTGAGCCACCATTCAGTGCAATGCTAACCATTGAGCAACTGTGCTGACCTTTCTTGAATTTTTATTGCAGCAGTTATTTCTCCTTTTTTCCACTTGCGCACATTTTTATGTTTCCATCACAGATTGATTTGGTAAAATGTATCAAGCTAGGGATCTGTCAAAATTTGCAGCAAAAAAATATTTTTCTATGACCTGCTCCATATTTAACCAAAGCTTTTTACTCCTTAGTTAATGAGGCGGTATGCCCTTGCTGAAAAGGGGAGCAAAAATTACCAGAAGGAAGAAAATGGAGCACATTTCTGTCACAAAGTAAGCCAGGTATATCTTCCCCTTGCTGGTCTTTTCTGCTGGCTATATTCCTGTGTAGATCCTACCTAGGAGTTCCAGCCTCATCACCAAGGAATTGTTGCCTGTAAGACAGAGACTAGCTTAGAATCTTCTAATTGTTGTCTCAATTGTTTACCTACACCTCCAGTGGTGATTGCAGACAGATTATTATCATATATCTCTGTGTATGTATACAGAGAGCTCCCCCTAGTGGTGGCTGCAGACAGAATCTTATCATGTATTTCTGCATACAGGGAGCTCCCCTTAGTGGTGACTGCAGACAGAATCTTATCATGTATCTCTATACAGGGAGCTCCCCCTAGTTGTGACTGCAGACAGAATATTATATATATCTGTATTTAGGGAGCTCCCCCTAGAGCTGCAGACAGAATCCTTTCATATATCTCTGTATACATGGAGGTCCCCCCTAGTGGTGACTGCAGACAGAATATTATCATGTATCTCTGTATACAGGGAGCTCCCCCTATTGGTGACTGTAGACAGGATCTTATCATGTATCTCTGTATACAGGGAGCTCCCCCTAGTGGTGACTGCAGACAGGATCTTATCATGTATCTCTGTATACAGGGAGTCCCCCCTAGTGGTGACTGCAGACAGGATCTTATCATGTATCTCTGTATACAGGGAGCTTCCCTTAGTGGTTACTGCAGACAGAATATTATCATGTATGTCTGTATACAGGGAGCTCACCCTAGTGGTGACTGTAGACAGGTCGTTATCATGAATCTCTGTATACAGGGAGCTCCCCCTAGTGGTGACTGCAGACAGGATCTTATCATGTGTCTCTGTATGCAGGGAGCCCCCCTAGTGGTGACTGCAGACAGGATCTTATCATGTATCTCTGTATACAGGGATCTCCCCCTAGTGCTGACTGCAGACAGGATCTTATCATGTATCTCTGTATACAGGGAGCTCCCCCTAGTGGTGTCTGCAGACAGGATCTTATCATGTATCTCTGTATACAGGGAGCTCCTCCTAGTGGTGGCTGCAGACAGGATCTTATCATGTATCTCTGTATACAGGGAGCTCCCCCTAGTGGTGACTGCAGACAGGATATTATCATGTATCTCTACATACAGGGAGCTCCCCCTAGTGATGACTAGAGACTACTTTAAAGAAATCTTGTAAAACACAGTATGTGGCACTGAAGACACTATAAAAATGGAATTTACTGTATATATTTCAGTTTTAGATGCAGCTGTGTCATATGAGGTGACACTCATACGTCATACTGAGGCACAATATATATAAACCTTATACATTTTGACTAGCCGCATATTGAAAGGACTCTCTTTATTTGGGTTGCCTGTGCCATTTTCTTATGGTGTTCACCCGACCTGAATTATCTGACATTTATTAGCCTAGAAATGATCTGAGGATTTTCAGGCCGGACTGTAATATTCCCCATTAATTATTATGTGTAGCCGGAGCTCCGGTCTCGCACTGCTCTACTTTTCATTCAGCTCTCGCTCTTTCATGTTGTCTGTACAATTATTAGTCTCATTAGTCCCCATAGCTAGAAAGAAAGAAGGAAAATGATGTTCTGAAGATGAAATAATTTTCCTGTAATTGTTGGTTCATTTAGTAGACCTCATTAAACAAATCAATAAAGAGGACTACTCCTCTTCTGTTTATATAGGTGACATATTCCACAGCGCTGCACGGACATCCGCTCCACGGTGTAATGCAATCAATTAATTTCTCTATTATTATGCATGTATAGACTCCTACAGGTGAAGGTAGAAAAGACATCAACAACACTGAAGCCGCACCCACACCATACTGGTTCCTGTCCGGACTAGAACTCCCTAGCTGCACAGCGCCCTACTGGTTCCTGCACAGACTAGAACTCCCTAGCTGCACAGCGCCCTACTGGTTCCTGTACAGACTAGATCTCCCTAGCTGCACAGTGTCCCACTGGTTCCTGTACAGACTAGAACTCCCTAGCTGCACAGTGTCCCACTGGTTCCTGTACAGACTAGAACTCCCTAGCTGCACAGTGTCCCACTGGTTCCTGTACAGACTGGAATATCCCTAGCTGCACTGCACCTCACTGGTTCTTGTACAGACTAGCACTCCCTAGCTGCACAGTGTCCCACTGGTTCCTGCACAGACTAAAACTCCCTAGCTGTACAGCACCCTACTGGTTCCTGTACAGACTGGAATAACCGTAGCTGCACTGCACCCCACTAGTTCCTGTACAGACTAGAATGTCTCTAGCCGCACAACTACAAAATCATGGCTTGGACCTCGCTCCCTAAAAGGCCATCAAGCCATTTTTCGATCCTCCTAAAGAACCAGAGGGTAGGTGACTCCACACATCTGGATAGGGAAAGAGTGTAGGGGTAGATAAAAAACAAAGGTGAACAAACATAAAACACATGCAAAGGGACAAAGGCGAAATATTACATGCAAACAAGGGAAACCTATAACCCAATAGAAAACACAAGGAAGGTGAAAAAAAAACAAATGAGAAAACAGGGCACATACCAAATCAGTCTCTGTCGCTGCAAGACTGGATGTTCTCAGTAGCAATCCAAACAGAAATAAATATAGCCAGTTGAAAATGGCTGGAATATGGGAGTATAAATAGCCCCACCCAGAATGTGATTGGAGAGAGACAATAAACAAGTGAATAAATTTGTCATAGGTGTAGAAGGGGTTAAACACTGCACAGCTGTGTGTATTAAAGGCTGCAGGAGATTAAATTATGAAATATTGTGATTTTATTGCTATGCGTTTCAGAGCACAATGCTCCTTCATCAGGCAGATCACAAATGTTATAAACAAGTGAGAACACCTGGCAAGTGAGAACACCTGGCTCACCACAAACCAAAGGAATAGAATCATATGTAAAACTAATAGACCTTCAGCATTTAGACAGCAACAGGCTAAGCTACAGCTCAACTGAAAGGAAACACTCTGCAGCAGGTCACCGGATCACATCCTGAGGCATCTATGACCTCCTGTGTCTTCACAAAAATGAAAACTTAATAAATAACTTTTTAATACTTCAGTGAATTCAAGGTGTCTAGAGTTGGACCCCCAGTGAATTAGTGGTGTCTGGTGTCGGACCCTCAGTGAATTGGTGGTGTCTGGTGTTGGACTCTCAATGAATTGATGGTGTCTGGTGTTGGACCCCCAGTGAATTGGTGATCTCTGGTGTTGGACCCTCAGTGAATTAGTGATGTCTGGTGTCGGACCCTCAGTGAATTGGTGATGTCTGGTGTTGGACCCTCAGTGAATTGGTGATGTCTGGTGTTGGGCCCTCAGTGAATTGGGGGTGTCTGGTGTCGGACCCTCAGTGAATTGGTGTGTCTGGTGTGGGGCCCTCAGTGAATTGGTGGTGTCTGGTGTTGGACCCCAGTGAATTGGTGTGTCTGGTGTTGGAGCCCCCAGTGAATTGGTGATGTCTGGTGTTGGACCCTCAGTGAATTGTGGTGTCTGGTGTTGGACCCTCAGTGAATTGGTGATGTCTGGTGTGGGACCCTCAGTGAATTGGTGATGTCTGGTGTGGACCCTCAGTGAATTGGTGTGTCTGGTGTCGGACCCTCAGTGAATTGTGATGTCTGGTGTGGACCCTCAGTGAATTGGTGCTGTCTGGTGTTGGCCCCAGTGAATTGGTGATGTCTGGTGTTGGACCCTCAGTGAATTGGTGGTGTCTGGTGTTGGACCCTCAGTGAATTGGTGGTGTCTGGTGTTGACCCTCAGTGAATTGGTGGTGTCTGGTGTCTGGGCCCTCAGTGAATTGGTGATGTCTGTGTGTGGAGCCCTCAGTGAATTGGTGATGTCTGGTGTTGGACCCTCAGTGAATTGGTGATGCCGGTGTTGACCCTCAGTGAATTGTGTGTGTCTGGGTTGTGGGCCCTCAGTGAATTGGTGGATGTCTGGTGTCGGACCCTCAGTGAATTGGTGATGTCCGGTGTGTGACCCTCAGTGAATTGGTGATGCTCTGGTGTTGGACCCTCAGTGAATTGGTGATGTCTGGTGTTGGCCCTCAGTGAATTGTGATGTCTGGTTGACCCTCATGAATTGATTGGTGTCTGGTGTGGCCCTCAGTGAATTGGTGTGTCTGGTGTTGGACCCTCAGTGAATTGGTGGTGTCTGGTGTTGACCCTCAGTGAATTGGTGTGTCTGGTGTCGGCCCTCAGTGAATTGGTGATGTCTGGTGTTGGACCCTCAGTGAATTTGGTGTGATGTCTGGTGTCGGACCCTCAGTGAATTGGTGATGTCTGGTGTGGGCCCTCAGTGAATTGGTGGTGTCTGGTGTCTGGGCCCTCAGTGAATTGGTGATGTCTGGTGTCGGGGCCCTCAGTGAATTGGTGATGTCTGGTGTTGGACCTCAGTGAATTGGTGATGTCGGTGTGGACCCTCAGTGAATTGGTGATGTCTGGTGTTGGACCTCAGTGAATTGGTGGTGTCTGGTGTTGGGCCCTCAGTGAATTGGTGATGTCTGGTGTTGGACCCTCAGTGAATTGGTGATGTCTGGTGTCGGACCCTCAGTGAATTGGTGATGTCTGGTGTTGGACCCTCAGTGAATTGGTGTGTCTGGTGTTGGCCCTCAGTGAATTGGTGATGTCTAGGTGTTTGGGACCCTCAGTGAATTGGTGAGCTGGTGTTGGACCCTCAGTGAATTGGTGATGTCTGGTGTTGGCCCTCAGTGAATTGGTTGTCTGGTGTTGGACCCTCAGTGAATTGGTGATGTCTGGTGTTGGCCTCATGAATTGGTGGTGTCTGGTTTGGGCCTCAGTGAATTGGTGGATGTCTGGTGTGGACCCTCAGTGAATTGGGGGTGTCTGGTGTTGGACCCTCAGTGAATTGGTGATGTTGGTGTGGACCCTCGTGAATTGTGATGTCTGTGTCGGCCTCAGTGAATTGGTGATGTCTGGTGTCGGCCCTCAGTGAATGGTGGTGTCTGGTAGACCTCAGTGAATTGGTGTGTCTGGTGTCGGACCTCAGTGAATTGGTGATGTCTGGTGTGGACCCTCAGTGAATTGGTGATGTCTGGTGTTGGACCCTCAGTGAATTGGATGTCGGTGTCGGCCCTCAGTGAATTGGTGGTGTCTGGTGTCGGGCCTCAGTGAATTGTGGTCGGTGTGACTCAGTGAATTGGTGTGTCTGGTGTTGGACCTCAGTGAATTGGTGATGTCTGGTGTTGACCCTCAGTGAATTGGTGATGTCTGTGTTGGACCTCATGAATGGTGTGTCTGGTGTCGGCCCTCAGTGAATTGGTGGTGCTGGTGTGTGTTGGACCTCAGTGAATTGGTGTGTCTGGTGTTGGGCCCTCAGTGAATTGGTGGTGTCTGGTGTTGGACCCTCAGTGAATTGGTGATGTCTGGTGTCGGACCTCAGTGATTGGTGTGTCTGGTGTTGGGCCCTCAGTGAATTGGTGTGTCTGGTGTTGGCCCTCAGTGAATTGGTGATGTCTGGTGTCGGACCTCAGTGAATGTGTGTCTGTGTGGACCCCAGTGAATTGTGATGTCTGGTGTCGGACCCAGTGAATTGGTGGTGTTGGTGTTGGGCCCTCAGTGAATTGGTGATGTCTGGTGTTGGACCCTCAGTGAATTGGTGGTGTCTGGTGTCGACCCTCAGTGAATTGGTGTGTCTGTGTCGGGCCCTCAGTGAATTGGTGATGTCTGGTGTTGGGACCCTCAGTGAATTGGTGGTGTCTGGTGTCGGACCCTCAGTGAATTGGTGATGTCTGGTGTTGGCCCTCAGTGAATTGGTGATGTCTGGTGTCGGGCCCTCAGTGAATTGGTGGATTGGTTCCTAGGTGTGATGTGTGTGACCTCAGTGAATTGGTGATGTCTGGTGTCGGGCCCTCAGTGAATTGGTGGTGTCTGGTGTTGGATCCTCAGTGAATTGGTGGTGTCTGGTGTCGGACCCTTAGTGAATTGGTGGATGTCTGGTGTTGGACCTCAGTGAATTGGTGATGTCTGGTGTTGGACCCTCAGTGAATTGGTGATGTCTGGTGTTGGACCTCAGTGAATTGGTGATGTCTGGTGTTGGCCCTCAGTGAATTGGTGATGTCTGGTGTTGGACCCTCAGTGAATTGGTGATGTCTGGTGTTGGACCCTTCAGTGAATTGGTGATGTCTGGTGTTGGACCCTCAGTGAATTGGGATGTCTGGTGTCGGCCCTCAGTGAATTGGTGATGTCTGGTGTGGACCCTCAGTGAATTGGTGGTGTCTGGTGTGGACCTCAGTGAATTGGTGCTGTCTGGTGTCGGACCCTCAGTGAATTGGTGGTGTCTGGTGTTGGACCATGAATGGGTGTGGTGTCGACCCTCATGATTGATTTGGTGGAATGATGGTGGTTCTGGTGTTGGATCCTCAGTGAATTGGTGATGTCTGGTGTTGGACCCTCAGTGAATTGGTGGTGTCTGGTGTCGGGCCCTCAGTGAATTAGTGATGTCTGGTGTTGGACCCTCAGTGAATTGGTGATGTCTGGTGTCGGGCCCTCAGTGAATTGGTGGTGTCTGGTGTTGGACCCTCATTGAATTGGTGGTGTCTGGTGTCGGGCCCTCAGTGAATTAGTGATGTCTGGTGTTGGACCCTCAGTGAATTGGTGATGTCTGGTGTCGGGCCCTCAGTGAATTGGTGGTGTCTGGTGTTGGACCCTCAGTGAATTGGTGGTGTCTGGTGTCTGACCCTCAGTGAATTGGTGATGTCTGGTGTTGGGCCCTCAGTGAATTGGTGGTGTCTGGTGTTGGATCCTCAGTGAATTGGTGGTGTCTGGTGTCGGACCCTTAGTGAATTGGTGATGTCTGGTGTTGGACCCTTAGTGAATTGGTGGTGTCTGGTGTCGGACCCTCAGTGAATTGGTGGTGTCTGGTGTTGGATCCTCAGTGAATTGGTGATGTCTGGAGTTGGACCCTCAGTGAATTGGTGCTGTCTGGTGTCGGACCCTCAGTGAATTGGTGGTGTCTGGTGTTGGATCCTCAGTGAATTGGTGCTGTCTGGTGTCGGACCCTCAGTGAATTGGTGGTGTCTGGTGTCAGACCCTCAGTGAATTGGTGATGTCTGGTGTTGGACCCTCAGTGAATTGGTGATGTCTGGTGTTGGACCCTTAGTGAATTGGTGGTGTCTGGTGTCGGGCCCTCAGTGAATTGGTGATGTCTGGTGTTGGACCCTCAGTGTATTGGTGGTATCTGGTGTCAGACCCTCAGTGCATTGGTGATGTCTGGTGTCAGACCCTCAGTGTATTGGTGGTGTCTGGTGTCAGACCCTCAGTGCATTGGTGGTGTCTGGTGTCAGACCCTCAGTGTATTGGTGTGTCTGGTGTCAGACCCTCAGTGCATTGGTGGTGTCTGGTGTCAGACCCTCACCAGATTCAATAATAATGACCTATCTCAGGGACAGATCATCAATATCCTTGTACATAGTACCCTAATAATTAAATAATTAATAATTAAAGTGGACCTGTTACTTGTTATAAATACAGTATGGATTTTTAATCCTGGTGTGAATGCTGCCTGAATTCGGCTCTACCTATCTTTTGTTCCCTTCCCCTCCATTCCTAAGATTTGACCTCCTCCCCCTTTCATTTAGTTAAATCTCAGTATTTCAGGTAGGAAGAGGTTAAATCTGCGCTGGCAATGGAGGACTCCAGTTTTATGTCCTGCCAGATAATGTGTCAGTAAGTTTGTGGAACAAAACATACAAGACCATGGGGAGAAAATACAACCTCAATACAGATGTTGTTCTTGATTAGTTGAACTCAGGACACGCGCGATCCAAGTGATTAATGATACCCACTGAGCCATTTTTAGCTCTCTAACAATATAAGGACTTAGACCCAGCGATTCCTGTGCACCAGGCGGCTGCTCTTCTCTTGGAGCAATTCAGCTTTCTGGACAGATCCTTGCCATTTCAACAACCAGTACTCATTGTTCCGGATTGGCTCCCCCCCATGTTTTCCTGATTGGACACCCTATTTAAAGGGTTATGTCACACTGGACTAAAGGGGTGTCCAGCTACCGTGCATGACAGGGATTCACGGACCAACTGTGTCTGGCGCACTACACAAAAGAGGGGACCTCCTGCACTCACCTGTGCCCTGACCTCCCTACCATCCCTATACGGGTTCTTTCACCCTGTCGCCAAACAGGATACCTAGTCCCTCATTGGCTCTGTTGTTAACCTTAAATACCGAGATAGCCGGTGGGAGCACTAGTCCCAATTGCACTAAAATCAACAAGAGGGGAAGGAAAGACAGACAGGGGAACAACAAACAACTTCACTCCTGCTGCCACGCTCTTTGCCAGCAGACAGCTTAGCAGTAGTCAGCTCTCCAGAGAACTTCCTTCTCAGGAAGCCAGGCCAGGAATAAGTTTAATCACCAGCAAAGAATGCTGGAACCATGTGATCATATAAAGGGGATGGGAGTGATCACAAAGTAGCCACACCTGGGAAGAGAACTAAGAAGTCTGCTAGCGCAGAAACTGACATTAACTCCTGCACTGCCAAAGGAAAGAAATACATTTAAAATGAAGTCTCAATAATGGTATGAGGCAAAGGTCCCCAACCAGTCACAAGTCTACAAAGTAAGAGATACCATTGTGACAGTTCTCTGGAATGAGATAAAATGGTGCCTACGGTATAATTCAAACTGTAGCCATACAAGTTAGGTGTTAGATTTTAATACAAACACTGGCTTTTATTCACTTTTCTGGATTAATACTCCTCATAGTTGGACTAGTAAATGACTGCTCAGGCCTCGTTTCCTAATAGGCCATCGAGAGTTTCTTAAGGATCCAGAAGTGAAGGTGCTCAAGGGCAACAATTACAACAGGCAGACATACAGAGAAAGACAATCCAGACATGACAGTGCAGGAGCAGGGACAGTGTATACCTGAGCTGTCTCTCCAGCTAGGAAACCCTAAATTAATCCCTGTCCTCAAATTACCCCTGATGGTGGGGATGGCTGGGTCTCATACCTCACTAGCTCCGGAGATAAACTCACCTAAATATCCCCCTATCACCAAGAGAGTGAAGGAGCTGTAGAGCAAGAAAACACAGAGAACAGAGCAGGACAACAGGTATAATTAGTCTACAGAGATTTTTTCAGACACAGGCTTCATTGCTTCAAAAAGACGAACACTTCTGCAACACAGGAATGAGCACACACCGTGGGCTAAATACACATGCTACATCTGGCATAGAGTGCTCTCAAGTGTGGGTAGATATAGCAAAAGGGGAGGGTGATCACAATGTACAGCTCAGAGGCTATGAGAGCCTATTAGCTGTAAAGCCTGTAAGATGTAGCTTGTGATCACTCTCCCCTTCTGCTATATCTACATAACCTTTCACCTTTCAATAGTGAAAGGGTCCAGCACAGAAAGAGTGCTTAAGCTCTTCAAGATCGACACCTCTACAACACAGGAATGAGCACACACCATGGGCTGAATACATACGCTATATCTGGCAGGAGTAAGCTGAAAGATTGGTAGATATTGCAGAAGGGGAGGGTGATCAACAAGCTACATCTAAGAGGATAATAGCAGCATCTGAGCTGCAGCTTGTGATCACCTCCCCTTCTGCTATATCTACCAACCTTTCAGCAGTGAAAGGTTTCTTAACCCCTTCAGCTTTGAAGAGAAAGCTTATAGAAACCATCTCAAGTGAGCTCCACAAAAAGACTACGATTGATTAACCCCTGAGACTTTCTGACCTCAGGTCCTACAAAAGGAGAGACAGCAGGACGCGGCACGCTCACGACATTCGCTTCATGTAACATGTCTGCAGGTGTTACTTTTTAAAGTTTTTTGAGGAATTCAGGTGAATTTCCTAGAAATCCTTAGTAATTGGATTTACATCAAACCCTTTTGCTCGTTTCTAGTTTCTTTCCACGTTTTGACTAAGAGGTTCTAACTTGGAATTTTACGTGCAGTCATTTCTTACCTCCCCCCCCATCTCGGATCACGATCTCCTTATTTCCAAAAAAACAAAATAAAAGATATATAAATCTCTCCGGAGTTCCGAGATGTTCAGTCGTCTGCACCTGCTTTGACTTTTTTAATTATTTGCATGATATGAAGTTCATTGCGTCCGGCGACTCCTATTAATTTAGACCTGACCCAATTGGATGTAAAAATGTAATCGTGCATAAGAAGCAGATCGTGCTCCCGTCCGACGCCTCCATCAGGTTAGGAGATAAATTAATTTAATGTGATGGCTCCAATTATTAAACATAACGTTTCCAGTCTTGTGATTTGGACAAAATGGAATTTTCTAATCATCTGAACATTCTCCAGAGGAACAAAATGTCGTTTTATTACAGAAAGGTTTTCTTTCATTCTGTCTGATACAATCCAGGTAAAACCGATTGATTGACTAAAGGATCCCTTTTTTTCTTACTGGATCAGTTTCATATGGAAGATACAGGAGCATCTCAATGACTTAGAATCTTATCAAAAAGTGACTTTATTTCAATAATTCAATACATAAAGTGACCACATATATTATATAGAGTCATTACACACAGAGGGATTTATTTCAGCTATCCTAACGTACCTATGTGGGTCCTTCCCCCGTCGCCTTCACGTGCCTAGGCCCTCAAATACAGGAGCATCTCAATGAATGAGAGTTCATTAAAAGTGCTTATCCGTAATTCAATACATAAAGTGACCCCATAATTTATAAGTATTACCACAAGGATTATTTCATATCAAGTACTATGTGGGCTTCAACCGTGCTTCACGTGCTAGGCCCCAATACAGTGCATCTCACTGAATGAGAGTATCATTAAAAGTGACTTTACCATATTCAATACATAAAGTGACATCTATTATATAAAGTCATTACCACAGAGGATGTCATGTTTATTTCTGTTAATGTTGATGATTAATGAAAACCCAAAGGTCATTATCTCAGAAATTAAAGTAGGGAGGATAAGGGTCTGAGAGATAAAATATGACCTAAATAGGGATCAGAGGCTTCACCTTGTGTGGTTGTGAGAGTCACAACCACTATAAAAGCATATCACGGCTGCTGCTGTCCCCAGCGTGGAGCATATAGAGGATGAAGGGTTAAACACCACGCTGCCGTATTCTGATTTATTAGTCAACGCATTTCAGGGCTCCCAGAAACATGACAATACGATATTGATTTGTCCTGAGAAACACATTGACTAAAGTTTACTATTTTGTATTTAAATGCACCTATACTGACAAAGTGAATGCTCCATATATTGCTAGCACAGAAATTGCAGCACAAAACCTTCCCCCCTCCTATCCTCTCCTCAGAAGAAGCCTGCAGAGGCCTGAGATTTTCAGTGTAACTTCAGCACAGAGGGGAGGGACAGAACACCAGCTTGGATAGGGTGCTTGTTTAAATAACATTTGCATACCTGGACTATTCACTTGTACTGCTGAAGCAGCTGCCTGCTGGGTGTGAAGATGCTTATAGCAGGAGAACTACAAAGGGTACAGTAATGATTCTTACATATTCTGAAAGGTCTGCCCGAACACTATGTAAGAGCACTATTAGAATCATGCTGAAAAATGACTTGACAGAGTCCCTTTAACTACTAAACCATAAAAGCCTTAGAGGTATTGCGTTTTTGTTTTCTTTATACTTTTTTATTCTTTTATTTTTCTTTACATTTCCAGTAAATTATATTTAAATCGAATGGTGTCAATCAAATCTCCAACTTGTACACAAGGAAGAAAATAGGCCCTTTTACGTCAATGTCGGTGGAAAAAGCTTAATTAAAAATAGATATTTTATATCTTTCGGATGAAAAGAAGGAAAAAATGAAAGCAAAAAAACCCGAAACAATACGGGCAAACTCTTTGTTTTTTAGCAATTTGGTTCGTTAAGGAAGGTGTAAGCTTTGTTTAGGTGACCCCTCGATGACCTTGATATAAAAACTGAATACTATAATAAAAATAATAAAAAAAATAAATAAATCATAAATAATGAACGACGTGACCTGAAATTGCAATTATTGCAATCGTAAAAAATATTGTATGAAAGTGCAGGTGAATGTTCTGCCGGCAGCCGCTCGCAGGAACATATTTTGGAAGTTATTTTTGTCTCTTTCTCTCTCTCCGGAGCATATGACTATTTTATATTAATGCACTTTCCCTGCTGTCTCAGCGACTTGGCAGGCGTGCCGGGCAGCTTGTATATGAGCAACAATTTCTGGTCCGCGGCCAGCCCGAGCTGCCAGATATTAATCAATGTTTGTTACAAGACGGAGAAAAAAAAAGAAACTGTGTTTGTTGATTTACACTCTGTGCTTTATACAGGTATGTCGGGGGTGACGTCACAAAGTGGGGTGACGTCCTGCACCAAAGGGGTTTTCAGTCCTTTTTTATTCTTCCAATTATTTTTTAACCATTTATACTAGCAAGCTTACCAAAAATTCAATTTGCAAGTACTGAAAAGCCTCCATGTCACGAGCGTGTCTCACCCTGGGGAGACCCCTAGCACGTCTGCAACCAGAAGGTGGCCTTATTGACGACAGGTCTTCAACCAGTGATTAAATGCAATGCATTTGCTTTCTTTAGGCAGTTCAGGGGTTAAGGACTTTTTCCTACCTAGCTGTTTCTTGTAACCTTAATAATCAGGTGTAGCCCTTTTGTGGCCACTCCCCTCCGCTATAAGTAGTCACATGTCCTGTCATCTCATCTGACACCAATTTATAGAATCATTTCTATGCAGCGCACTTTTGAAAGGATTCTGTCTCTTGGAAGAAATCATGTTTTATGCAGTTCTGGAGTGTTGCTGCATTGGAGGAATTCAGAGAGCTGTGTTATTTGGCAGAGGTGAGGATAGCCTCCTTGTCAGCCAGTGCACTAACCACAGTAAGTTCAGGGTGAGTAAGGACAAAAATAGTATAGTAATGTACGCTAGAAAACTGAATGTATTGTATTGTATGGCATTTTTGTGTGCATTTGTCCCATACGTTTTTATAAAGGAGGGGAAAAAAACAAACAAAACCCCTATTTAATAAAAATGCACAAAAATCGTATGAATTATTATTCATAAGAATAAAAATTTGCTTTAAAATTTAACTTTATAACAAATAATATTTGTTAGGTTCTATTTATTTTTACGCACCACAGCACTTTCTTAAAAAGTGAGTGGGCAAAAAAAAATTATGGTAAAATTGTCACATCCCCAGTGTCTGCTCCTGCAACTTCAGCATCTGCCACCAGGCGCCGCTGTGTTCACTCTGAAGGTAGGGCTCATGATGTAGTAGTCTGACTTGTGGATGTGTTGCATGGCTGCCCAGCTGCCGTCATTAACTCTGAAGGTGGGGATGGTGATGTAGTAGTCTGACTTGTGGATGTGTTGTGTGGCTGCCCAGCTGCCGTCATTAACTCTGAAGGTGGGGCTGGTGATGTAGTAGTCTGACTTGTGAATGTGTTGTATGGCTGCCCAGCTGCGGTCATTAACTCTGAAGGTGGGGCTAGTGATGTAGTAGTCTGACTTGTGGATGTGTTGTGTGGCTGCCCAGCTGCCGTCATTAACTCTGAAGGTGGGGCTGGTGATGTAGTAGTCTGACTTGTGAATGTGTTGTATGGCTGCCCAGCTGCTGTCATTATCTCTGAAGGTAAGGCTGGTGATGTAGTAGTCTGACTTGTGGATGTGTTGTATGGCTGCCCAGCTGCCGTCATTAACTCTGAAGGTAGGGCTGGTGATGTAGTTGTCTGACTTGTGGATGTGTTGTATGGCTGCCCAGCTGCCGTCATTAACTCTGAAGGTGGGGCTGGTGATGTAGTAGTCTGGCTTGTGGATGTGTTGCATGGCTGCCCAGCTGTGGTCATTAACTCTGAAGGTAAGGCTGGTGATGTAGTAGTCTGACTTGTGGATGTGTTGTGTGGCTGCCCAGCTGCCGTCATTAACTCTGAAGGTGGGGCTGGTGATGTAGTAGTCTGACTTGTGAATGTGTTGTATGGCTGCCCAGCTGCGGTCATTAACTCTGAAGGTGGGGCTAGTGATGTAGTAGTCTGACTTGTGGATGTGTTGTGTGGCTGCCCAGCTGTGGTCATTAACTCTGAAGGTGGGGCTGGTGATGTAGTTGTCTGACTTGTGGATGTGTTGTATGGCTGCCCAGCTGCCGTCATTAACTCTGAAGGTGGGGCTGGTGATGTAGTAGTCTGGCTTGTGGATGTGTTGCATGGCTGCCCAGCTGTGGTCATTAACTCTGAAGGTAAGGCTGGTGATGTAGTAGTCTGACTTGTGGATGTGTTGTATGGCTGCCCAGCTGCGGTCATCAACTCTGAAGGTGGGGCTGGTGATGTAGTAGTCTGACTTGTGAATGTGTTGTATGGTTGCCCAGCTGCGCTCACTAACTCTGAAGGTAGACTGATGATGTAATAGTCAGACTTGTGAATGTGTAGTGTGGTTGCCTAGCTGTGGTCATTAAGCCATCCTCCATTCTCTGGAGAACTGCACCCCAAAAATTCTGACTGTCCCCCACTCGGAACCTTCAAGCGGAACCTGAAAACCCATCTCTTCAGAACAACCTACAAACTGCAATGACCACAGTGCCACCTCACCACCACTGCACCTGGTGCTCCACCACCACTGGACCTGGTGCTCCACCTCCACTTGACCTGGCACACTCCACTACCATCAGACCCAGTGCTCCACCACCAACAGAGCAGACCCAACCTACTGCATCTCTCCCCATTGCCCTGTAGAATGTAAGCCGCCAAGGGCAGGGTCCTCTCTCCCTCTGTATTGGTCTGTCACTGTTAGTTTGTTCATTGTATTTTTAACTTGCTTGTATGTAACCCCTTCTCATATACTGCAACATGGAATCAATGGTGCTCTATAATTAATGATAATAATTAACTCTGAAGGTGGGTCTGTTGATGTAGTATTCTGATGGTGAATGCGTTGTGTAGCTGCCCAGCTTGGGTCATTAACTCTGAAGGTGGAGCTGGTGATGTAGCAGTCTGACTTACGGATTTGTTTGTATGGCTGCGCAGCTGTAGTCATTAACTCTGAAGGTAGGGCTGGTGATGTAAAAGTCTGACTTGTGGATGTGTTGTATGGCTGCACAGCTGCGATCATTAACTCTGAAGGTGGGGCTGGAGATGTAGTAGTCTGACTTGTGGATGTGCTGTACGGCTGCCCAGCTGTGGTCATTAACTCTGAAGGTGGAGCTGGTGATGTAGTAGTCTGACTTGTGGATGTGCTGTATGGCTGCCCAGCTGCGGTCATTAACGCTGAAGGTAAGGCTGGTGATGTAGTAGTCTGACTTGTGGATGTGTTGTATGGCTGCCCAGCTGCGGTCATTAACTCTGAAGGTGGGGCTGGTGATGTAGTAGTCTGACTTGTGGATGTGTTGTATGGCTGCCCAGCTGCAGTCATTAACTCTGAAGGTGGAGCTGGTGATGTAGTAGTCTGACTTGTGGATGTGTTGTATGGCTGCCCAGCTGCAGTCATTAACTCTGAAGGTGGGGCTGGTGATGTAGTAGTCTGACTTGTGGATGTGTTGTATGGCTGCCCAGCTGCAGTCATTAACTCTGAAGGTGGAGCTGGTGATGTAGTAGTCTGACTTCTGGGTATATTCTATGGCTGCCCAGCTGCCGTCATTAACTCTGAAGGTAGGCCTGGTTATGTAGTAGTCTGACTTCTGGGTATATTCTATGGCTGCTCAGCTGCGGTCATTAACTCTGACTTCAGCCAATTAACAAATACTGCTGTCTATTTGAATCCTGCTTGTTGCCAGATATATTCCCTGGTTCTTGGTATTCCTGCTTTGCATTATTGATTTTCCAGATTGACCTCTGCCTGATTTTGTACTATTCTGCAGCCTGACGATTTTGTACTTTTCTGACCTCTCATATTTGACCCTGCTTGGCAACTTTTCTATTCCTAGACAGCAACTCATTTAATAGATCCATCATTGAGGCTATAAAACTGAGTGCTTTGCTGCTGAAACCTATGTAATCTCCGAGCTGGACTTGCTGATATGCATTTGTTCGAAGTGAACACCAAAATAGAGCCACATTTTTTACGACTTTTGCTTGACTTAATACATTTTCTGAACTATGAGGACGGTGGTGATAAATAGGAATTAACTTTGAAAAAGTTTTAATGAAGAGGTGGCGAAACGTTTTCCGTTGCAGACTGTAGTTCACTGATTTTACCAGCAGGTGTCACTGTTCTATAGAACTCTCCAATGTATCCATTCGTGTGTGATTTCCTCTGAAATTGCAACATTTAATTTCTTTACCATTTCTCCGCACCTTCTAGGGATGACATTACCCACAATGCCCTAGTAAAACACTCTTCTCCCCAGTAATGTCTTTAGTATTCAGTCTGTCCCATCCCGGATGGAGATTTTCTTCTGAGAACACAGAATTGCCGACCCAATTTCCAATCACGACGTCTAATGACATGTATAAGTGGGAGAATAATATCGGCCAGATTTTGGATAAGAATGCCTCAAGTGTCATTTTCTCAGGAGACTGAGTATCTTTTATTATTATTCAGCGGCGGAAACCAATGTTAATATTCTGCGGAGATGGAACATTGCACCGGTCGGGGTGAACAATGGTAGACGCGGCATTAACCTCCACCGCTATTCAGCACCGCTGTGATCACTCCGAGCTCACGGGAAATGCAGAACTGTATGCAAAAAAATAAAGGAATTACGGTCTTTTATTATTATTATTCAGCTGAAGTTTTCTTGGGATCAGTGAGAAAATTCAAGAAAAGTTACCGGTTATCATCCATAATGCAGCCAATGGTCTAAGAAGGTGTTAAAATTCATTACCTGTACATATCAGGGGGACTTTGCATGAAAAATAGCCCTTAGTCAGTGACCTCCGTCTCCTTGCTCCAGGTCTATGTTGCAGTCAGTGTCGCCTTTCTGGCAAGAACAGTATACAGTATATACCAGTAATGGGTGCAGATAGAACTGTCTCCATGTTTCCATGTTTATATATGTTAATGATGTATGAAATGATACTTATGCCTCCTCAGTTTCCTGGTATATCAAATAGGCACAGATAGTACTGACTTCCAATCACACTCTGTATATGATATGGTAAAGATAGTGCTGATTCTCAATCTCTCCCAGTATATAATATAGGCACAGATAGTGCTACCTCCTCCTTTTTCCTGGTATATCAAATAGGCACAGATAGTACTGACTTCCCATCTCACTCTGTATATGATATGGCAAAGATAGTACTGAAACTCTATCTCTCCCAGTATATAATATAGGCACAGATAGTGCTACTTCCTCCTTTTTACCAGTGATAGGTGCAGATAGAACTATCTCCATGTTTATATATATGTTTAATGATGTATGAAATGATACTTATGCCTTCTCAGTTTCCTGGTATATCAAATAGGCACAGATAGTACTGACTTCCCATCGTATTCTGTATATGATATGACAAAGATCGTACTGAATCTCTATCTCTCCCAGTATATAATATAGGCACAGATAGTGCTGCCTCCTCATTTTTCCTGGTAAATCAAATAGGCACAGATAGTACTGACTTCCCGTCTCACGCTGTATATGATATGGCAAGGATAGTGCTAATTTCAATCTCTCCCAGTACATAATATAGGCACAGATAGTGTCACCTCCTCATTTCTAACAGTATATGATATAGGCACAGCTAGTGCTGACTCCTCGTCTCACTCTGTATATGATATGGCAAAGACAGAATTGGTTGCACGGTCATCCACAATGCAGGCAGTGGTCTAGAAAGGGGTTAGGCAGCTCTGGTAGTTTTACTTTGTAATTTCATTACCTGTACATATCAGGGGGACTTTGTGTCAGTGACCATCATCTCCAGGCTCCAGGCCTGGCAAGAACAGTATACAGTATATACCAGTGATAGGTGCAGACAGAACTGTCTCCATGATTATATATGTTAATGATGAATGAAATGATAGTGCTGCCTCCTCAATTTCCTGGTATATGAAATAGGCACAGATAGTACTGACTTCCCATCTCACGCTGTATATGATATGACAAAGATAGTACTGAATCTCTATCTCTCCCAGTATATAATATAGGCACAGATAGTGCTGCCTCCTCATTATTCCTGCTATATGAAATAGGCACAGATAGTACTGACTTCCCATCTCACGCTGTATATGATATGACAAAGAAGGTACTGAATCTCTATCTCTACCAGTATGTAATATAGGCACAAATAGTGCTGCCTCCTCATTTCTCCCTATACATGATATAGGAACAGATAGCACTGACTTCTCATCTCACTCTGTATATATGACAAGGATAGTACTGAATCCCAGTATATAACATAGGCACAGATAGTGCTGCTGTGACACCCCTGTGGGTCCAGTCACCACAGAGGTACTGCACCTCAGTCAGAGGTGTGGTACCCCTGTCTCGGGTAAGGAGGGGATACTACCCAGCACCCAAACACCCTCAACAACACCCAGGTTCTGGGCTTCAGGCAGACCCTGTTTAGGGAGGGCCCCATCCCAGGCTGGAAGGAGAAACAGGTAGAGCGTGTGGGTGGAGGAAATAGAAAAGGGGAGCACCAGGAAGTAGAAGAGAGGGGAACAACAGGTAGGAGGATGTGTAGGACAACACGGACGTATGAGGATGTAGAGAGGAAAACGTAGAGGAGTTGAAGAGATGACACAGTAACCAGCAGATGTGTGAGAGCGAGGTCCTGGGGACTGGAGCAGTTGGAGCTCGTCCCAGGACTAGGAAAGGAATCAATTGACGAAGGAGCCAGTGAGGGGCCCTAGAGGGACAGAAGGGATCACAGTGGCATGGGAAGTGAGCAATCCACCCGTCACACCCGTATCTAAGCTGACAGAGTGTAGGGTCAGCTAGAGGGACTGGGCCGCAGAAGAGGACAGGCCCCAGACTAGTGGAGTAACTGAAGGACTCAGCTAGCAAACTGGAGACCGAGGTATCTTTATGTGCCACGGTCCAACTCCACACTTGTCTAAAAGGTGGCTGCAGAGGGTCAAGAGGACCAGGACAACGTCGCCCGCCAGGACCCAAGACTGCTGGCTCGAGACCGTAAGCATGAGGCGTGCAGGAAGTCGACTCGGGAAGGAATGGTATATGTATATGGTAGTGCTGATTCTCCATCTCTCCCAGTATATAATATAGGCACAGATAGTGCTGGCTTCCCACTCAAGCATTGTGGAATAGATGGATCTATGTCCAGAGCATACAGAGCTAAATATGAATCCTATATGTCACTCATGTTCACTATCACATTCTCTGCCCCACTGTTTGCACGTGACCTCTTACTCCAAACCAAGGAATAAAGGGTTAAGACTATAATCGACGTGTTAATGACTTGTATGATCGGTCTCTTTATAGAAAAGGAAAACTTTGAATTGTGCCTCCATAAAGCTCGGCTCTGCTCGGAGTCGGCACATTTTAATGTGTCTCTTATGAAGTGTGAAAAACAGTTTTAATTAGACAATTACTTAACAAAACAGTAAAACAGCGACAATCTCAATAAAGCATCTGTCAGCCGAAATAACCCTAAATCCAAAGCCGAAAAAGATCCTAGTTAAGCACAAAATGTGACGCCATATAGATATTAATGCTGGAGGCTTCACCAGCCACATTAACCCCTCCGGGGCTGTCATGGTGCAGATCTGCTATATGATAGCACTTATAGGGGCCGTCCATCATAAATAAAGGACCCGTCCACAAAAACAGCTACCGCTCCCAATTCCTTCATACATAGGGTCGCTCAGCTCAGCCAAGTGCTCCTGCAAACCCTGAGATCACTACCAGACTCCTCTGTCCTCCTCCACACTCCTCTGTCCTCCTCCACACTCCTCTGTCCTCCAGACTCCTCTGTCCTCCTCTACACTCATCTGTCCTCATCCAGACTCCTCTGTCCTCATCCAGACTCCTCTGTCCTCCTCCACACTCCTCTGTCCTCCTCCACACTCCTCTGTCCTCCTCCACACTCCTCTGTCCTCCTCTACACTCCTCTGTCCTCCACCACACTCCTCTGTCCTCCTCCAGACTCCTGTGTCCTCCTCCAGACTCCTGTGTCCTCCTCCAGACTCCTCTGTCCTCCTCCAGACTCCTCTGTCCTCCACCACACTCCTCTGTCCTCCTCCACACTCCTGTGTCCTCCTCCAGACTCCTCTGTCCTCCTCCACACTCCTCGGTCTTCCTCCAGACTCCTCTGTCCTCCACCACACTCCTCTGTCCTCCTCCACACTCCTGTGTCCTCCTCCAGACTCCTCTGTCCTCCTCCAGACTCCTCTGTCCTCCTCCACACTCCTGTGTCCTCCTCCAGACTCCTCTGTCCTCCTCTAGACTCCTCTGTCCTCCTCCAGACTCCTCGGTCTTCTTCCAGACTCCTCTGTCCTCCTCCAGACTCCTCTGTCCTCCACCACACTCCTCTGTCCTCCTCTAGACTCCTGTGTCCTCCTCCAGACTCCTCTGTCCTCCTCCAGACTCCTCGGTCTTCCTCCAGACTCCTCTGTCCTCCTCCAGACTACTCTGTCCTCCTCCAGACTCCTCGGTCTTCCTCCAGACTCCTCTGTCCTCCTCCAGACTCCTCTGTCCTCCACCACACTCCTCTGTCCTCCTCCAGACTCCTCTGTCCTCCTCCAGACTCCTCGGTCTTCCTCCAGTCTCCTCTGTCCTCCTCCAGACTCCTCTGTCCTCCACCACACTCCTCTGTCCTCCTCCAGACTCCTGTGTCCTCCTCCTCACTCCTCTGTCCTCCTCCTCACTCCTCTGTCCTCCTCCACACTCCTCTGTCCTCCTCCACACTCCTCTGTCCTCCTCCACACTCCTCTGTCCTTCTTCTCCAGACTCCTCTGTCCTTTTTCTCCAGACTCCTCTGTCCTCCTCCACACTCCTCTGTCCTTCTTCTCCAGACTCCTCTGTTCTTTTTCTCCAGACTCCTCTGTCCTCCTCCACACTCCTCTGTCCTTCTTCTCCAGACTCCTCTGTTCTTTTTCTCCAGACTCCTCTGTCCTCCTCCACACTCCTCTTTCCTCCTCCACACTCCTCTGTCCTTTTTCTCCAGACTCCTCTGTCTTCCTCCTCCACACTCCTCTGTACTCCTCCTCCAGACTCTTCTGTCCTCATCCTCCATACTCCTCTGTGCTCCTCCTCTTCCAGACTCCTCAGTCATCCTCCTCCTCCAGACTCTTCCGTCCTCCTCCTCCAGACTCCTCTGTCCTCCTCCAGACTCCTCTGTCCTCTTCCAGATTCCTCTGTCCTCTTCCAGACTCTTCTGTCCTCCTCCTCCTCCATACTCTTCTGTCCTCCTCCTCCAGACTCCTCTGTCCTCCTCCTCCAGACTCCTCTGTCCTCCTCCTCCAGATTCTTTTGTCGTCAATGGGGTGTTTAAATCTATAATCTAACTCAGTTTGGGGACTATAAGTCCCAGATCTAAAGTGCAACATAAACTTTGCTCCAGGAGAAAACCTATATTATTGATATCATAGTGGCTGAATTGTCACCTTTAAAATTCTTTCTACTATAGGCATTTATGGAATACATACTGCCTTACAATCTCTCAATGTATATGATATAGGCACAGATAGTGCTGCCTCCTTATATCTCCTTGTTGATTGTGTACAGATAATACTGGCTTTCTCTATAAATGTTGTAGGCACAGATAGTACTGCTTTTCTCTATCTTCCTGTAATCTCTATGGGTATCTAATATATAATTCCCCTAACTCACTTCCGTAAGTTTCGGCACTGTTTCCGTCATCGTGTCCGTGGCTGCCTCACAAAGGCAAACTCGCAAACGCAAAGTCACAATTACAAACTCGCAATAGCAAACTCGCAAAGCCTAACTAGCAAAGCCCCACTCGCATGCGTTTTTCAGCCCTACTTGCGATTTTTGAAAGTGGTCAGCAAAAAGGTTTTGTTTTTTTTTTCAACAGAAACAAGAAAGTAAAACAAGAAAGTACAAAAAAAAAATTACAAAACCAATTTTATTTTTTTGGGGTCATTTAGCCCACGAACAAAGCCACGGGAGTAGTCGCTATGGCAATTGTATAATAGATACTGATAATCTATTATATAATTACCCTAAGGCACTTCCGTCATATTCGGCGATGTTTCCGTCGTCGTGTCCGTGGCTGCCTCACTCCCAATGCCTTTGCGAGTCCTTGCAGAGTCTCTCTCTCCTCCCCCCCACGGCTTGCAGGACCTGAGATGATGTCACTGGTATGGGCGGGGCTATATCACATGACTGTGACATCATCACAGGCACTTTAATTGCTGCAGTGTCAGCACAGGAGACATCATGCCGCTGTCTCACATCAGAAGTGTCCTCATCAGTGATTCTCTGGCTCTGACATCCTGCGATCACAAGGGAACATAGAGGTGACAGAGGACCCCGGACTGAGCCCCCAAGAGCTGATCTCCAGGATACAGGTGAGAGGAGGCTGCACAGGAGCAATGCTCTGCAGAGGGGAGGAGGCTGCACAGGAGCAATGCTCTGCATGAGAGGAGGCTGCACAGGAGCAATGCTCTGCATGAGAGGAGGAGGCTGCACAGGAGCAATGCTCTGCATGAGAGGAGGCTGCACAGGAGCAATGCTCTGCATGAGAGGAGGCTGCACAGGAGCAATGCTCTGCATGAGAGGAGGCTGCACAGGAGCAATGCTCTGCATGAGAGGAGGCTGCACAGGAGCAATGCTCTACAGTAAGGAGGCTGCACAGGAGCAATGCTCTGCACAGAGGAGGCTGCACAGGAGCAATGCTCTGCAGAGAGGAGGCTGCACAGGAGCAATGCTCTGCATGAGTGGAGCCAAGATGCTGGGGACAGCGGAGTGAAAATGCCGTGGCGGGGAAAACGATGACCCGCTGGTAAGTATGACAGGCAGAGTGCCTCTGTCCTCTGCTGACCACTCTGCCCGCCACACTGCACTGACCACTCTGCCCACCACACTGCGCTGACCACTCTGCCCGCCGCACTGCGCTGACCACTCTGCCCGCCGCACTGCACTGACCACTCTGCCAACCGCACTCACTGCTAACCACTGAGCCAGCATACTCCTGCTAACCACTGAGCCACCGCGCAGTGCTAACCACTGAGCCACCGCGCAGTACTAACCACTGAGCCACCATTAACTGTGCTAATTACTGAGCCACCGTATACAGTGCTAACCACTGAGCCACCATATACAGTGCTAACCACTGAGCCACCGTATACAGTGCTAACCACTGAGCCACCATACACAGTGCTAACCACTGAGCCACCGTATACAGTGCTAACCACTGAGCCACCATACACAGTGCTAACCACTGAGCCACCATATACAGTGCTAACCACTGAGCCACCATATACAGTGCTAACCACTGAGCCACCATACAGTGCTAACCACTGAGCCACCATATACAGTGCTAACCACTGAGCCACCATATACAGTGCTAACCACTGAGCCACCATAAACAGTGCTAACCACTGAGCCACCATATACAGTGCTAACCACTGAGCCACCATACACAGTGCTAACCACTGAGCCACCATATACAGTGCTAACCACTGAGCCACCATATACAGTGCTAACCACTGAGCCACCGTATACAGTGCTAACCACTGAGCCACCATATGCAGTGCTAACCACTGAGCCACCATATGCAGTGCTAACCACTGAGCCACCATATACAGTGCTAACCACTGAGCCACCGTATACAGTGCTAACCACTGAGCCACCATACACAGTGCTAACCACTGAGCCACCATATACAGTGCTAACCACTGAGCCACCATATACAGTGCTAACCACTGAGCCACCGCGCAGTAATAACCACTGAGCTACCATTAACTGTGCTAATTATTGAGCCACCATATACAGTGCTAACCACTGAGCCACCGTATACAGTGCTAACCACTGAGCCACCATACACAGTGCTAACCACTGAGCCACCATATACAGTGCTAACCACTGAGCCACCATATACAGTGCTAACCACTGAGCCACCATATAAATTGCTAACCACTGACCCACCATACTCCCTGCTAACTACTAACCCACCGTATACAGCGCTAACCACTGAGCCACCGTACACTGCTAAACACTGAGCGACCATACTTTGCTAACCACTAAGCCACCGCGCAGTGCTAACCACTCAGCCACCGTATACTGTGCTACCCACTGAGCCACCTGTATACACACAATTAATTTCACCGCACTGACCTAAATATTAGTAAATAAACTATATATGGATTCTAGACTCTGCAGAGAGGAGGCTGCACAGGAGCAATGCTCTGCAGAGAGGAGGCTGCACAGGAGCAATGCTCTGCACAGAGGAGGCTGCACAGGAGCATTGCTCTGCATGAGGGAAGGCTGCACAGGCGCAATGCTCTGCAGAGAGGAGGAGGCTGCACAGGCGCAATGCTCTGCAGAGAGGAGGAGGCTGCACAGGAGCAATGCTCTACAGAGAGGAGGAGGCTGCGCAGGAGCAATGCTCTGCAGAGAGGAGGAGGCTGCACAGGAGCAATGTTCTACAGTAATGAAGCTGCACAGGAGCAATGCTCTGCAGAGAGGAGGCTGCACAGGAGCAATACTCAGCAGAGAGGAGACTGCACAGGAGCAATGCTCTGCATGAGTGGAGCCAAGATGCTGGGGACAGCGGAGTGAAAATGCCGTGGCGGGGAAGACGATGACCCGCTGGTAAGTATGACAGGCAGAGTGCCTCTGTCCTCTGCTGACCACTCTGCCCACCGCACTGCACTAACCACTCTGCCCGCCGCACTGCGCTGACCACTCTGCCCACCCCACTCACTGCTAACCACTGAGCCACCATACTCCTGCTAACCACTGAGCCACCGTACACTGCTAAACACTGAGCCACTGTACTTTGCTAACCACTGAGCCACCGTGCAGTGCTAACCACTGAGCCACCGCGCAGTACTAACCACTGAGCCACCGCGCACTACTAACCACTGAGCCACCGCGCAGTGCTAAAGTGCTAACCACTGAGCCACCATACTCCTGCTAACCACTGAGCCACTGTACACTGCTAAACACTGAGCCACTGTACTTTGCTAACCACTGAGCCACCGCGCAGTGCTAACCACTGAGCCACCGCGCAGTGCTAACCACTGAGCCACCGTATACACACAATTAATTTCACCGCACTCCCTAAATGTTAGTAAATAAACTATATATGGATTCTAGACTACCCGATTCTTTAGAATCGGGCTCACAGCTAGTCATATATATAATTCCCCTAACGCACTTCCGTAAGTTTTGGCGCTACTTCCGTCGTCGTGGACGTGGCTGCCCAGCAGCCACGCGACCCACGAAGCATTGGCTGCGAGCGGGCATTGCGAGTCTCATGCCCCAGCCGAGCAATGCCGCGAAGCGGCCATTGCCCACCTACACCCCGCCGACCCCGCCAGAGCTCCCCCGCAACAAGCCCGACCTCCGGCGGGGGTCCCCGCCAGGAGCCCGAGCTCCTGCGGTGCCCCCCGCAACAAGCCCGAACTCCTAGCGGTGCCCCCTGCAACAAGCCCGAGCTCCGGCGGTGCCCCCAGCCACGAGCCCGAGCTCCAGCAGTGCCCTGCGCTACAAGCCCGGGCTCTGCCGTTGCTCCCCGGCAGGAGCCCGAGCTGCAGCGGTCTCCCCCGCCTGGAGCCCGAGCTCCACCACTGCTCCCCACAAGGAGCCCGACCTCTTCCGGTGCCCCCCGCCAGTAGCCGGGCGAACACCAAAGGTCTTCGCCCAGCTACAGACTTCGGCGCTCTAAGCGCCGACCACAGTGCCCCCGAACGCCGTGGCCAAAAACAGAACCAGGCGCTGGGCATCCAACTCGCCGGTCTCCCCGCTAAGCGCCGACCAATCACATTCACGGCGCCAGGTTTAAAAATACATCGCGGCCAATGAGATTCGCGCCTCATTCATCCATATATCTCGATGGGAAGTCAGGCGCCAATCAGAATCACGGCGCCATGTTTAAAAATACACCGCGACCAATGACAATAGCGCCTCATTCCTCCATGTATCTTTATGGGAAGTCAAGCGCCAATCAGAATCACGGCGCCATGTTTAAAAATATACAGCGACCAATGAGAATAGCGCCTCATTCCTCCATGTATCTCTATGGGAAGTCAGGCGCCAATCAGAATCACGGCGCCATGTTTAAAAATACACCGCAACCAATGAGAATAGCGCCTCATTCCTCCATGTATCTCTATGGGACGTCAGGCGCCAATCAGAATCACGGCGCCATGTTTAAAAACATACAGCGACCAATGAGAATAGCGCTTCATTCCTCAATGTATCTCTATGGGAAGTCAGGCGCCAATCAGAATCACGGCGCCATGTTTAAAAATATACAGCGACCAATGAGAATAGCGCCTCATTCCTCCATGTATCTCTATGGGAAGTCACCCGCCAATCAGAATCACGGCGCCATATTTAAAAACATACAGCGACCAATGAGATTAGCGCCTCATTCCTCCATGTACCTCTATGGGAAGTCAGGCGCCAATCAGAATCACGGCGCCATGTTTAAAAATATACAGCGACCAATGAGAATAGCGCCTCATTCCTCCATGTATCTCTATGGGAAGTGAGGCGCAATGCTCATTGGTCGGCGCCAGCACACAACAACCAATGAGCACAGCGCCTCACATTCAGCGCCATTTTTAAAAACCATAAAGCCTCCATGTCTTCCACAGTGCCTCCGGCGGTGGTCCCCGGCAGGAGCCCGAGCTCCTGCAGGGCCCCCCCGCAACAAGGCCGACCTCCGGCGGTGGTTCCCGGCAGGAGCCCGAGCTCCTGCGGTGCCCCCCCCGCAACAAGCCCGACCTCCGGCGGTGGTCCCCGGCAGGAGCCCGAGCTCCGGCGGTGCCCCCAGCCACGAGCCCGAGCTCCAGCGGTGCCCTTCGCTACAAGCCCGAGCTCCGGCGTTGCTCCCCGGCAGGAGCCCGAGCTGCAGCGGTCTCCCCCGCCTGGAGCCCGAGCTCCACCACTGCTCCCCACAAGGAGCCCGACATCCGCCGGTGCCCCCCGCCAGTAGCTGGGCGAACACCGAAGGTCTTCGCCCAGCTACAGACTTCGGCGCTCAAAGCGCCGACCGCAGTGCCGCTGACCGCCGTGGCCGAAAACATAACCAGGCGCCGGGCATGGAACTCGGCGCTTTCCCCGCTCAGCTCCATACCCATTTCGCCACTCTCATTGCTACGGATTCTAGACTCCCGATTCTTTAGAATCGGGCTCACAGCTAGTAGATATTATAATTTCCAAGACTATACCATACTAGATGGCAGCCCGATTCTAATGAATCGGGTAGTCTAGAATCCATATATAGTTTATTTAGTAATAGTTAGGGGAGTGCGGTGAAATGAATTGTGTGTATAGAGGTGGCTCAGTGGTTAGCACTTCACGGTGGCTCAGTGGTTAGCACTGCGGGTGGCTCAGTGGTTAGTACTGCGTGCGGTGGCTCAGTGGTTAGCAGTGAGTGCGCTGGCTCAGTGGTTAGCAGTGAGTGCGGTGGCTCAGTGGTTAGCAGTGAGTGCGCTGGCTCAGTGGTTAGCAGTGAGTGCGCTGGCTCAGTGGTTAGCAGTGAGTGCGGTGGCGCAGTGGTTAGCAGTGAGTGCGGTGGCGCAGTGGTTAGCAGTGAGTGGGGTGGCTCAGTGGTTAGCAGTGAGTGCGGTGGCTCAGTGGGTAGCAGTGAGTGCAGTGGCTCAGTGGTTAGCAGTGAGTGCAGTGGCTCAGTGGTTAGCAGTGAGTGCAGTGGCTCAGTGGTTAGCAGTGAGTGCGGTGGCTCAGTGGTCAGCAGTGAGTGCGGTGAGATTGGTCAGCGCAGCGGCGTGGGCAGAGTGGTCAGCGCAGCGGCGTGGGCAGAGTGGTCAGCGCAGCGCCGTGGGCAGAGTGGTAAGCACACACATACACTCCGCTATACTTACCACCGACCCTGCGTCTTCCCCGCCGCCTGGATCCTGAGTCGACATGTCGCCGCCCCCGGACGACTGGATCCAATATGTTGTCCGGGTAGTTTTGCGAGACATCTTGGACGCTATATTGGATCCAGTAGTTTGGGGGCAGCGACATGTCGACTGAGGATCCAGGCAGCGGACGCAGGGCCGGTGGTAAGTATAGCGGAGCGTGTGTGTGTGTATGTGTGTGTACAAAGTTGAGGGAAGTGTGGACAAAGTGACGGAAGTGCGTACATACACACATATACACACATACTGTACATTGCATATGGAGGGGTGAGGAGAGCAGAGGCTGGAGGGCAGAGGACAGGGAGAGGAGAGCGGAGGCTGGAGGGCAGAGGACAGGGAGAAGAGAGCGGAGGGTGGAGGGCAGAGGACAGGGAGAGGAGAGCGGAGGCTGGAGGACAGAGGAGAGCGGAGGCTGGAGGGCAGAGGACAGGGAGAGGAGAGTGGAGGCTGGAGAGCAGAGGGTGGAGGCTGGAGGGCAGAGGACAGGGAGAGGAGAGCGGAGGCTGGAGGGCAGAGGAGGTCGGAGGCAGGAGGGCGGAGGCTGGAGGGCAAAGGACAGGGAGAGGAGAGCGGAGGCTGGAGGGCAGAGGACAGGGAGAGGAGAGCGGAGGCTGGAGGGCAGAGGACAGGAAGAGGAGAGCGGAGGCTGGAGGGCAGGGACAGGGAGAGGAGAGCGGAGGCTGGAGGGCAGAGGACAGGGAGAGGAGAGCGGAGGCTGGAGGGCAGAGGACAGGGAGAGGAGAGCGGAGGCTGGAGGGCAGAGGACAGGGAGAGGAGAGCGAAGGCTGGAAGGCAGAGGACAGGGAGAGGGGAGCGGAGGCTGGAGGGTGGAGGGCAGAGGACAGGGAGAGGAGAGCGGAGGCTGGAGGGCAGAGGACAGGAAGAGGAGAGAGGAGGCTGGAGGGCAGAGGACAGGGAGAGGAGAAGCGGAGGCTGGAGGGCAGAGGACAGGGAGAGGAGAGCGGAGGCTGGAAGGCAGAGGACAGGGAGAGGGGAGCGGAGGCTGGAGAGCGGAGGCTGGAGGGCAGAGGACAGGGAGAGGAGGCTGGAGGGCAGAGGACAGGAAGAGAGAGAGGAGGCTGGAGGGCAGAGGACAGGGAGAGGAGAGCGGAGGCTGGAGGGCAGAGGACAGGGAGAGGAGAGCGGAGGCTGGAGGGCAGAGGACAGGGAGAGGAGAGCGAAGGCTGGAAGGCAGAGGACAGGGAGAGGGGAGCGGAGGGTGGAGGCTGGAGGGCAGAGGACAGGGAGAGGAGAATGGAGGCTGGAGGGCAGAGGACAGGGAGAGGAGAGTGGAGGCTGGAGGGCAGAGGACAGGGAGAGGAGAGCGGAGGCTGGAGGGCAGAGGACAGGGAGAGGAGAGCGGAGGCTGGAGGGCAGAGGAGGGCGGAGGCTGGAGGGCAGAGGACAGGGAGAGTAGAGCGGAGGCTGGAGGGCAGAGGACAGGGAGAAGCGAGTGGAGGCTGGAGGGCAGAGGACTGGGAGAGGAGAGCGGAGGCATGAGGGCAGAGGAGAGCGGAGGCTGGAGGGCAGGAGGACAGGGAGAGGAGGCTGGAGGGCAGAGGACTGGGAGAGGAGAGCGGAGGCAGGAGGGCAGAGGGACTGGGAGAGGAGGCTGGAGGGCAGAGGCCACGGCAGAGGAGGCTGGAGGGCAGAGGGCAGGGCAGAGGAGGCTGGAGGGCAGAGGCCAGGGCAGAGGAGGCTGGAGGGCAGAGGCCAGGGCAGAGGGGAGGGCAGAGGAGGCTGGAGGGCAGAGGCCAGGGCAGAGGAGGCTGGAGGGCAGAGGCCAGGGCAGAGGGCAGGGCAGAGGAGGCTGGAGGGCAGAGGCCTGGGCAGAGGAGGCTGGAGGGCAGAGGCCAGGGCAGAGGAGGCTGGAGGGCAGAGGCCAGGGCAGAGGAGGCTGAAGGGCAGGGCAGAGGAGGCTGGAGGGCAGAGGCCAGGGCAGAGGAGGCTGGAGGGCAGAGGCCAGGGCAGAGGAGGCTGGAGGGCAGAGGCCAGGGCAGAGGAGGCTGGAGGGCAGAGGCCAGGGCAAGAGGAGGCTGGAGGGCAGAGGCCAGGGCAGAGGAGGCTGGAGGGCAGAGGCCTGAGCAGAGGAGGCTGGAGGGCAGAGGCCAGGGCAGAGGAGGCTGGAGGGCAGAGGCCAGGGCAGAGGAGGCTGGAGAGCAGAGGCCAGGGCAGAGGAGGCTGGAGGGCAGAGGCCAGGGCAGAGGAGGCTGGAGGGCAAAGGAGGCTGGAGGGCAGAGGCCAGGGCAGAGGAGGCTGGAGGGCAGAGGCCAGGGCAGAGGAGGCTGGAGGGCAGAGGCCAGGGCAGAGGAGGCTGGAGGGCAGAGGGGAGGGCAGAGGAGGCTGGAGGGCAGAGGCCAGGGCAGAGGAGGCTGGAGGGCAGAGGCCAGGGCAGAGGAGGCTGGAGGGCAGAGGCCAGGGCATAGGAGGCTGGTTGGCAGAGGGCAGGGCAGAGTGGAGGGCAGAGGCCAGGGCAGAGGAGGCTGGAGGGCAGAGGCCAGGGCAGAGGGCAGGGCAGAGGAGGCTGGAGGGCAGAGGCCAGGGCAGAGGAGGGTGGAGGGCAGAGGCCAGGGCAGAGGAGGCTGGAGGGCAGAGGCCAGGGCAGAGGAGGCTGGAGGGCAGAGGGCAGGGAGAGGAGGCTGGAGGGCAGAGGCCAGGGCAGAGGGGAGGGCAGAGGAGGCTGGAGGGCAGAGGCCAGGGCAGAGGAGGCTGGAGGGCAGAGGCCAAGGCAGAGGGCAGGGCAGAGGAGGCTGGAGGGCAGAGGCCAGGGCAGAGGAGGCTGGAGGGCAGAGGCAGCTGGAGCCGGTAGGGCAGAGGCAGCTGGAGCCGGCAGGGCAGACTCACCGCGGGCCGGCCATCAGGTGTACTGTAGGAGGAGAGGAGGGGCGGCCAGAGCTGAAGGAGAGGAAGTCCCGCCCTCCCTCCTCTCTAGGCACACGGCAGGGAGCACGGGTACCCCCAGGGCTTGTGTGGCCCCCCGAGGTGGCGGGCAATGGGCCCCCCCGGTATGTAGGCTAGTGTCTGGAGGGCAGAGGGTGGAGGGGAGTGGCTGGAGGGCAGAGGGTGGAGGGGAGTGGCTGGAGGGCACACGGAACTTCCGAGATCGGAACGTTCCTGTGCCGCTGCCTGTAGCAGGGGGGCCCTGCACTGGCTGACGTCACCAGCCCCTGGGCGAAGTCCGTCACGGAAGTGGCCTTCGCCTTTTCAGGAAGTGGCCTTCGGGTTTTATATATAAGAAGTGATACAGGAACAGATAGTACTGGCTCCCCATTTCTCGCTGTTGATTGTGTAGGCCCAGGTAGTACTGCCTCCTTGTAATCTCAATAAGTACAGGTATCAAAGTCTCTTTGGCAATTACCATAAATGATTCAGGAACAGACAGTACTACCTTTCTATCTCATACTGTTGGTTGTGAAGGCACAGTGAATATTGACTTTCTGTAAATGTTGTAGGCACAGATAGTGCTGCCTCCTTATATCTCCCTGTTGATTATGTAGGCATCGATAATGCTGACCTTCAGCTGAATGCACAGACAGTACTGCTTCTCTCTATCTTCCTTTAATCTCTACAGGTCCAGATATCATGGTCTCCTAGACTATTATCATACTGGATATAGGCACAGATAGTACTGCTTCTGTGGCGTGATTCACCCAAGGGCCTATGTGGACTCTGTACCCGGATGTGGAGTTGCGAGGATATCACCGGTGGCCCGCCCGCGCCCGTGGCCCTAGTGGTCTGCCTACAAATTGGGGGAGTTGTGGAAAAGGGAATAAAGATTATCGTGACGCCACCTGCAGATTCTGGTGAGGTTCACCAGCGCGCTTCTGATCTCCGGAGACGATGGTACTGCAGCTCGGATGTTGCAGCTCCCTGCAGGTGGAGCTGAGTTCCCGGGGAAGGTCAGCAGACTCAGCACTTGTGGTGGTGGTGCAGGGTATAGTCTGTGGAGCAGTGCAGCAGTTCAGATACAGGAGACACAGAGGCGGTATGACTCTGTACGAGTACTTTTACTGGAACCAGTTCAGATGGTAGTTGAGGTTGCAGCTTTTACAGTCTTTAGACGGATAGCTGGCCAGGTAGTTGCAGAAGAGGGTAAAGTCTCTTTGAGGTTCCTGTAGTATACCTTGGTTTGTCAACCATGTCCTGCTGTTCTGTCCTGTGCCTCCTCACTTTCCTTGAGCTACCCTGCACGTTCTGAACAGGGATGCCGCGGCTGCTGAACAAACCCACAACGGCCGGGGTCGATGGCTCAGGGGGTGAACTCGCCTGTACTGTTCCTCGGAGCCGGCACTCTGTTGGTGGACTAGGATTCCCTCGGACTATGGTTGGTCCGACATGGGGCTTCCTCGTTCTTTTCCTGGGCTGCCTTTTCTCTAAGGCGCCCTCCCTGGGAGACCCTTCTCTCTCTCAGGCTCCCACCTTGCTTCCTTACTCAGACCAAACTAGAACTGTCTGTGTGACTTCCCACCTCACCTAAATACGCCCCTCTGGCACTGGGTCTCTGTACTAAGATTTAACCACATCATCCCTGGCTAGTGTGCGTGAGTGCTAGGCTGGGAACCTCATGTTCACTTTACACTCCCCTGCGACAGGAATACTGCACATTCTATTGTGGGTGCAGAACCCCTACGGTGGCGCACTGACCAGTGGGGCACCACATTCCCCCTTGGTGAAATACACTTGTCCCCAAGTGTCTATACCCTGACCTGGTACAGAGCCTTTTTATATTTTTAATAATCAGCAACAGGTAACATTTCTATTTACAAATAATACGCATCATATTTCTTCCCTTCATGGGAGGCACATTTCTTGTAACGTTGCAATCTTAACATTGACCCAGCGGGGCCGGTACACACATTGCAGACCTAGCAGTAATTGTCTGTCACCTAGCAAGTGTCCTTTGTCACAGCTGGGCTGCTTCAAATCACACAAGAGTCTCTGATTTAACTGTTTCACATTATGATTAAACTATGCACATACATAACGGGTATTAGCATGACTTAAATACGGGATACACGGATCGCAAACCACCCCAGTGGTCCCGCATGTCGCTTGTATGTTGCCCTATTGGTACAAGTCTCAATCCGGGTGATCCCTCTGCAGGTGGGACTCAACCTCGCTTCTTCCCACAAAGATCTTGTTGAGGCCAGGTTCCCGGACAAGTCCCCACCCGTCACTCAGGTTGAATGACATTACGGTACCTGATTTCCGTTGATCGGGGCAACTGGGGTCGCATACGGGCCTCAGCTCGGGCTTGGCGACTGTCCATCTCACTCTGCCACCATTGTTCGTGGCGGCATTGTCGTGCCGCCTGGTCAGCCAGACTGACCTGGGTGTAGTTGATTGGTAACGGGGAAAAGGATCCTTAGGGACTCCGGGGTAGCTTTGATGGTGGCGTGCACCCCTTGTTGGGCCTCACGCCAAAGCTCCCCGCTGCTCCACCAGGCCGGTTGTTCCAGTCCCTTTGCTGCCGTCCTCCGGGTTGCTGTAGGTTGGCTCCTCCTCTTAGCTGCTCTGGTCGTCATCCCCCTCAATGGCCTCAACGATCACTCCTTGCTCCGGGTCGGGTTCTCCTGGGTCATAAGCCTCTGTCACTGTTCCTTTGTGGTTTGTAGGCTCCGGCGTCGCGGCCTCAGCACTGTCTGCGGGCAGGTGCTCAGGGCTCTCCGTCTGTACCCCTGCTTCTGCTCTACTCTCAGGCTGCGGACCCTTGACCGGATTGCAACTGGTCGCCAGGTGCTCCATCAAGGCTCGATCGGGCGCCTTGGCTTCCAGGGCTTGCCTCTCCATTGCCCTACGGGCCAGCTCCAGGGCCATGCCCACCTGTGAACGGCCCGCTCCACAGTCTCTTTGAAGTTACTCAGGAGCTCTTGCAAGGCGGTTTCCCAGAAGGCTGCATCTCCCTTGTTGGTGAGGAGGGAGACCGCCCTTGGTTACCCACGTGCAGCTCGGTCCTCTTCCTCTACCTCTCGGATCAGGTCAGTCAGGTTGGTTATATAGTTCCAGCATGCTTTTCTGGTGATTGAACCCATTCCTGGCCTGTCTTCCTGAGGTGAAGGAGGTTCTCTGGTTTACTGACTACTGCCAAGCTGTCTGCTGTGAAAGGAGGTAGAAGGCGTGAAGCTGCCTTGTTGCTCTCTGTCTGTCTCCCCTTCCCTCTTATCTCGTTTATTACAGTGGTTGGGACTAGTGCTCCCTCTGGCCATTCCCAATTGAGGGCTAACATCAGGGCCAGCGAAGGACTAGGTATCCTGCTCAATGACAGTTGAAGGAACCCGTATAGGGACGGTAGGGATATCAGGGCACAGCCGCAGGTGAGTGCACGAGGTCATCTCTTCCCCATTCCCTATCAGCAGGGTCCTCCACTGTATTTGGCCCCAATGTCTCCCTGTCTGTTGTTTTGTGGTCAGTGTGTCACTGTCACGCACGGTAGCTGGACTCCCCCTAGTCCAAGCGTGACAATAGGTACAGGTAATATGGTCTCCTGAGATTTAACCATATATTACGCAGAAACAGATAGTATTGCTCTACTGTCTCTTCATGTAAATGATGTATGTAGTCAGTGGCGTAACTCCAGGCCATGGGGCCCGATGCAAAAGCTCCAACGGGGCCCCCAATTATTGCAAATCTTTAATAGTATTAGTCTTTTTCTATGGGCCAAAGGGACTGGGTGCGATCGCAACCCTGCACTGTTGTAGTTACGCCCCTGTATGTAGTGTAGGCACAGATAGTGTTGTCAATCTGTCTCTTCCTTCAAGACATAAAGGCACAGATATGGCCATCCACATCTATTTTTGTGGATGACAAAATGTGTACAGTTTTTCTCCTTTTTCTCTATAAATTCTTGATATGTGGGGTCTCATTTCTGGGACCCCCATGTATCTCATCTCGTAAGCTCGATAACTATATTGGTCTCCCGCATATATGTGAATAATGTCGGCCTCTCTCCACTCCATGTGGGTAGTTTATTGCCTTCCAATCTAATAACAATTAAGTGTAAATGTTATTTCTTTGAAAATAAACAAAAAACCCAATACTGCACTGGTTGTTAATGATGGTTCATATAGCAATTAAGATAATGATTTTTTTGTGCCATGTGACTCATTTTCTCACATTTTTCTGTGCTCTGTTAAAAACTACATTTCAGCAGCTGATAGGGAGCAGTGTCAGAGATCCTGACTGAGCTGTGTGGAGCCAGATGACAGATCAGAAGCTTGTGCCAAGGAAAAAGGAGGTTGCACTGATCCTGACATTCTTACATTGCTCAGCAACTGTGCTGTATGCTGTAGTAATCTGATACATTGTTTCCTCACCAGCTGCAGTTAAGAGGTCGCACATGGTGTAGGGACCGCCTCCTTTACCCTTATATGGTTATGTGGCCATATTCAGAGTGAAGATGATCTGACTAAGAATGAACATATGTCTGCTTCAGACACAATGTAGTGGGGACACCTTGTGGAAGGTTTATGAATGGTTTTCAACCAAAATCAGATGTAATCTGATCCATTGTTTCCTCTCCACCTGCAGTCAGGAGGTCACACACTGTGTAGGGCCCACCTCGTTTACCATTATGTGGCCATATTCAGTGTGAAGATGGATCTGACTAAGAATGTACAAATGTCTGCTTTAGACACAGCACAGTGGGGACACCTTGTGGAAGGTTTATGAATGGTTTTCAACCAAAATCAGATGTAATCTGATACATTGTTTCCTCTCCACCTGCAGTCAGGAGGTCACACACTGTGTAGGGCCCGCCTCGTTTACCATTATATGATTATGTGGCCATATTCAGTGTGAAGATGGATCTGACTAAGAATGAACATATGTCTGCTTTAGACACACTGCAGTGGGGACACCTTGTGCAATGTTTATGAATTGTTTTCAACCAAAATCAGATGTAATCTGATACATTGTTTCCTCTCCACCTGCAGTCAGGAGGTCACACACTGTGTAGGGCCCGCCTCGTTTACCATTATATGATTATGTGGCCATATTCAGTGTGAAGATGGATCTGACTAAGAATGAACATATGTCTGCTTTAGACACAGCGCAGTGGAGACACCTTGTGGAAGGTTTATGAATAGTTTTCAACAAAAATCAGAAGCAATCTGATACATTGTTTCCTCACCAGCTGCAGTCAGCAGTGTAGGCCACGCCCCATTTATCCTTATATGGTTATGGGGCTGTATTCAGTGTGAAGACAGATCTGACTGGTAATGAACATACGTCTGCTTCACACACAGTCTAGTGGGGACACCTTGTGGAAGTTTTTTCACCAGATTTCACTTATAAAGTACATTTGAAAGTTTATTATAATCACTTGCTCTACATTATCATTAAATAAAAATTTAAACGGAGGTTATGCTTTAATTTCAGTTTTTCCACTCCCCAGACGTAATTGGGGCCGTTCAGGGCAATGATGAAGTTGGGTGATGATCACCTCTCACACGACTGTTTATGACTTTCCCAACAGTATATGTCATTTCCTTAATTACACCGTCTTCGTTTCATGGTAAAATGATCTCGAAATCCGAAATTTTAATTGGGACAGGTGTATTAGAAGCGGCCTCATTACGGGGAGCAGGGATGATGATTACAGGAGGATTATCCGCCTCCTCCAGCTCCGTCCTCACGATCTTCTCAATATTTTCAGACATTTAAAATCTCCCAAATCCGGCAATAATATGGAGAATCCGGCTGAGCCGCCGCCATCGCTGCCGCACAATAGAGAACTATAACAACCCTACGAGCAAAAGGCAACGGCTGAATATCCATTCTCTAACCCAGAAACCTGGAAATCCGACCGCTGGTAAATTATTTACACTGTCATTGTATCGGCTTCATGATACATTTACCTGTCATATCCCCGAGCGCCAGAAACCCAGCCGCGAACATGCAGAATATTATAACTAATTCTCCGTCTACTTCTCACATTTATTGGACTCGTCTACATTAAGGGAAATGACATTATAAATGCAGAGAACATTATATCATTAGGGGCAATTATTAGTCATTTCATGGCCATATAAATCTTTGTATTACTAGTATGTACAGAGAGAGAAAGGGGGAGAAGGAAGAGGAAGGGAGAGAGCGAATGAGAGAGAGAAGGAGAAAACGTGAGACAGAGAGAGAGGGATAGAGAGAGAATGAATGAGATAGACGCAAGGAAGAGAAAGGGAGAGAGCAAATGAGAGAGAGAAGGAGAAAATGTGAGACTGAGAGAGGGATAGAGAGAGAATGAATGAGAGAGAGGCAAGGAAGAGAAAGGGAAAGAGCGAATGAGAGAGAGAAGGAGAAAATGTGAGACTGAGAGAGAGGGATAGAGAGAGAATGAATGAGACACAGGCAAGGAAGAGAAGAGCAAAAGAGAGAGAGGAGAAAACATGAGAGAGTGACGGATGGAGAGAGAATGAATGAGAGGCAAGGAAGAGAAAGGGAGAGAGCGAATGAGAGAGGAAGGAGAAAATGTGAGACTGAGAGAGAGGGATAGAGAGAGAATGAATGAGAGAGGCAATGAAGAGAAAGGGAGAGAGCAAAAGAGAGAGAGAAGGAGAAAACGTGAGAGAGTGAGGGATGGAGAGAGAATGAATGAGACAGAGGCAAGGAAGAGGAAGGGAGAGAGCAAAAGAGAGAGAGAAGGAGAAAACGTGAGAGAGTGAGGGATGGAGAGAGAATGAATGAGACAGAGGCAAGGAAGAGGAAGGGAGAGAGCAAAAGAGAGAGAGAAGGAGAAAACGTGAGACTGAGAATGAGGGATAGAGAGAATGAATGAGACAGAGGAAAGGAAGAGAAAGGGAGGAAGAAAAAGAGAGAGAGAAGGAGAAAACGTGAGAGAGTGAGGGACAGAGAGCGAATGAATGAGAGAGGCAAAAAAGTGAAAGAGAGAGAGCAAAAGAGAGAGGGAAGGAGAAAATGTGAGAGAGAGAAGAATAGAGAGAGAATGAGAGGCAAAGAGAAAGGGATGGAGAGAGACTGAATGAGACAGAGGCAAGGAAGAGGAAGGGAGAGAGCAAATGAGGAGAGGAAGGTGAAAATGTGAGAGAGTGAGGGATGGAGAGAGAATGAATGAGACAGAGGCAAGGAAGAGAAAAGGGAGAGAGCAAAAGAGAGAGAGAAGGAGAAAACGTGAGACTGAGAATGAGGGATAGAGAGAATGAATGAGACAGAGGAAAGGAAGAGAAAGGGAGAAGAAAAAGAGAGAGAGAAGGAGAAAACGTGAGAGAGTGAGGGACATGAGAGCGAATGAATGAGAGAGGCAAAAAAGTGAAAGAGAGAGAGCAAAAGAGAGAGGGAAGGAGAAAATGTGAGAGAGAGAAGAATAGAGAGAGAATGAAAGAGAGGCAAAGAGAAAGGGATGGAGAGAGACTGAATGAGACAGAGGCAAGGAAGAGGAAGGGAGAGAGCAAATGAGGGAGGGAAGGTGAAAATGTGAGACTGAGAGAGAGGGATAGAGAGAGAATGAATGAGACAGAGGCAAGGAAGAGGAAGGGAGAGAGCAAATGAGGGAAAGGAGAAAGCGTGAGACTGAGAATGAGGATAGAGAGAGAATGAATGAGACAGAGGCAAGGAAGAGAAAGAAAGAGAGCAAAAGAGAGAGAGGAGAAAACGTGAGACTGAGAGAGAGGGATAGAGAGAATGAATGAGACAGGGGCAAGGAAGAGAAAGGGAGAGAGAGCAAATGAGAGAGGGAAGGAGAAAACGTGAGAGAGAGAAGAATAGAGAGAGAATGAAAGAGAGGCAAAGAGAAAGGGAGAAAGCAAAAGAGAGAGGGAAGGTGAAAAATGTGAGACAGGGATAGAGCAGAGAGAGAATGAATGAATGAGAGAGACAAAAAAGAGAGCGGGAGAAAGTGAATGAGAGAGAGAAGGTGAAAACATGAGAGAGAGAGGGATAGAGAGAGAATGGATGAGAGAGGCAAAAAGGAGAAAGCGAAAGAGAGGGATAGAGCAAGAGAGAATGGTTGAGAGAGAGGCAAGAGAGAGAAAAGGAGAGATAGAATGAGAGAGGAAAGATAAAAACGTGAGACAGAGAGGAATAGAGCTAGAGAGAGAGAATGGATGAAAGAGGCAAAAAAGAAAAGGGAGAAAGCGAATAAGAGGGAAGGTGAAAAGGTAATAGAGAGAGAGAGAGGGATAGAGAGAGAATGAATGAGAAAGGCAAAGCAGAGAAAGGGAGAAAGCAAAAGAGAGAGGGAAGGTGAAAATGTGAGAAAGGAGGGATAGAGAGAGAATGGATGAGATAGAGGCAAGGAAGAGAAAGGGAAGGAGAAAACATGAGGAGAGGGATAGAGCGAGAATGGATGAGAAAGAGGAAAGGGAGGGAGCGAATCAGAAGGGAAGGAGAACAAGTGAGAGAGAGAGAAGATGATAAAGATAGAATGGCTGAAAGAGAAGAAGGAGATGCAAATGAAAAGGGAAAGGTGAAAACGTGAGACAGAGTGGGGTAGAGTGAGAAAGAAAGAAAGAAGAAAAAGAGAAAAGAGAAAGAAAGAAAGAAAGAAAGAAAGAAAGAAGAAAGAAAGAAAGAAAGGAAAGAAAGAAAGAAAGAAGAAAGAAAGAAAAGGAGATGGGATATAGAATATAAGAGAGAAAGGGGAGAGAAGGAGGTGATGAAAAGAAGAAAAAGTGAGACAGAGAGGAGACAGAGAGGAGAAAAAAGAAAAATGAGAGAGAAGGGATAGCGTGAGAGATAGAATGAATAGAGAGGGAAGAAAGAGAAAGGGGGAGTGAGAATGAGGGAGGAAATGAGAAAAAATGAGAGAGGGTAGAGAAAGAGAGAGAGAATGCATGAGACTGAGGCAAGAAAGAAAGGGGAAAGAAAGAAGTAAAAGACAGACAGACATTTGTAAAGTATACAGAGAGAGAAAGGGGGAGAGAGAAGAGGAGAGAAAGTGAGAAAAAGAGAATGGATGAGAGACAAAAAAGAGAAGGAAAGAAAAGGAGAAAGAGAGAATGTAATATAGACCTGGAAAAGAAAGAAGGAATGGAGAACGGAATAGAGAGGTATAGAGAGGGGGAGAGAGATAATAAAGATGTGAATATTAGAGATGGTGAAGCACTTCAATGCTCGGTGCAGTTGACTCTTGGACGGGCTACACTAGAGTACCGAGTATACATGGAAGTCAATGGGAAACAAGTATTTCTCCGTTAGAGTCTTCCCAGTGACTTCCATTACACTCAGGTGCTCTAGTTGAGCCCGTCCCAGCATCAAACCTGCTCATTTCCAGCACCGGGCACCTGAGCGTGAAGTGCCTGCTCATCATTAGTGGACAGCCGTTAACGTAACAAGGAGCGGTCATTGATATGAATAGAGCCTTGCAATCAGGGTGCACGAGCCCACTGCCGCTACGCGGCACTGATTACGGGGGGGGGATGGGTGGGGGGGCTGGTGAGCTGGGCTGCCGCCCTTCTGCAGTGACCGGATCGCCACTGCCGCCTGACCGCGCAGTGATTGCCGCCGCTGCGCGAGTACTTGCTGCGGGGGGGGTGCCTTTGAAGCCTGGGGCTGCCGCCCCTTGTGGCGTTCCCCCCGCTGCCGCCCTTACCTGCGTGAGCGGGATGAGCGCCGCGCCATGACAGGGAGCTCTGTGCAGAGGCCGCCCCCTTGCACAGCCGTCCCCTGCCGCTGCCGCTGAATGACAGGCACACTGTCCATGACGTGCGCCCTGTTGCAATGCTTATATTCCTGTAGGGCACTGCAGCAACATTGACACTTGCTTCCAGGATTACAGTAGATCACCGGATCCCGGAATCCAGACAATATGTACATCAGTATTATCAGAGAGTTCTGCTTAATAAAAGGGATTGTCCATAGCAGAGAGCCCCTTTAAGAGAGGCACTTCTGTAGTGATGGAGATTAATAATGCAGATGTCTTTGGCTTTGCTGGAAACTCTTAAACATCAAGATGATGGAGTCGTTTATCATGATCACGTGTCCCCGGGCTTTCACATGACCGTGACCTATGTCATAATGAGTTTTGCCATTAGCAATACAATGAGTATGTATCGACAGTATTGTCATCCTGATCAATGGAATTAACATTCCCATTAGCTAAAACCCCCCGGCTCAGCAGATTCCGGCAGTAAACGGTGGAAAAGAAGGTAGAGAAGAAAGTCCGAGCTCTGGAGGGTCGGAGTCTCCGTAATAAATGTGTCTTTACTTCTTAGTTTGTTTTAAAAAATGACATTTTCTTTGCTGCTTTTATATATATTGGGGATTTATTTCCATCTCATTATCACAGTTCTGCAATTTTAATAGTACCGGTATGTCCTAGGGTTCACTGACGTCTGTCTATCTCACCTTCCCGAGATCCTCAGCGAGCATCGGGCAAGTGTCATGAGTTTTGTAATCATATGACATGTGTATGACATGTGAGTGTCATGTTATTCTCGCCGAGTATCCGTGTGTCATGCATATGCAAGGCATTTTTAACATTGACTTTTACATAGCCTAATGAGTTCTGTCAATCCCAAAGCCCTCGACTCACTTATCTAACTATTCCCATTCTGCCCAAAAATCTGACCTCTTTTTTTATCCTCTTACACCCTCCATGCACTTAACAGCACTTTATCTGTACTTGTACAGATCGGGTTTAATGGGCCTTCCACATCCTAAAAGTAACAGGCCACAGCTGCCCCAGACTGGCACCTCCATAAGAGGCGCCAATACTGGTGCTTCACCCCAGTTTTACCAGCTGCCCTGGTGCTGGTGGCAATCAGGGTAATAGAAGGGGCTAATGACAGCTGAGTGTTGACAGCTGTCAATAAGCCCTAGATTGGTGATGTACAACATCTATGACACCCTACATTTGCAATCTAGTAAGTAAATATTAAACACACAGACACCCTTTTTCACCCATTTATTAGCACCCAGACATACCCAACTCAGATGCTAAATCCACAGCGCAATATCCCTCAACAAGATCTTACACTCTGCTACATCAGTTAGATCATTCAGGCGAATAGAACTCACAGTGATGGATCCGCTGCTGTGAGTTCATCTGAGGTCACAGCTGGTGCGGTTGCCATGGTACCCAAGCTATGTCCTAAGAGGAAATGTCTGACGTCACCACTCTCGCAGCTGCTGTGAGTTCATCTGAGGTCACAGCTGGTGCGGTTTGCCATGGTACCCAAGCTATGTCCTAAAAGGAAATGTCTGACGTCACCACTCTCTTTTCAGATCTGTCAATGTGATAGCGCTACTTGCGATGAGCGGTCACTTAAATATAACCGCTCATCGCGATGTAACAGAGCAGGCGAGCTTATCAAGGAACATTGTGCTGTGGATGAGATGGGTATGTTTTGGAGCTAATAAATGGGTGAAAGAGGGTATCTTTGTGTTTTATTTGAAATAAAGGATTTTTCATTGAGTTTTATTTCTAATTAAGTATGTTATTTTTGTGTGCATTATTAAGTATTTCCTTACTAGACTGGTAATGTGGGGGTCTAATAGAGGCCTGAACATCATCAATCTAGGGCTTAATGAGAGCTATAATTAATCCCTTCTATTACCCACATTTGCCATCGGCACCAGGGCAGCTGGAAGAGACGGATTAATCACCAGGAATGGCACATCTTATGAAGACTCTAGTTCTGGGGCAGCTGTGGACTGCTATTTTTATGGTTTGGTGGGTCCATTAAAGATGATCCTTCACACCCTGACAATACCAGACTCCAGCTGTTGGCATTACCTTGGCAGTTTTCCAAAATTGAAGGGGGCCCCACTTTTTTTTAATTATATATTTATAAATAAATAATGAAAAAAATAAAGCTTGGGGTGACCCCTGTTTTGGATTTCCAGCCAAAGCAAATCCACCAGCTGTGGACAGCAGGCTCAAGCTGTCTATTTTACCCTAGCTGGCGATGAAAAATAGTAGGGAGCCCACGTCAATTTTTTAAAATTAATTATTTATTTTTGCCCTGAGTACAAGGCAAAACACCCTTTTGTGCCACATGAAAGACACTAAAGTGTGCAAGCTTACAATATATGGGGGAGGGATATTACATAGATGTTTGACATCTATCCTATCCATCTATCTATTCTAGAGAAGGGTTATGTTACAGGACAGACCTGGGGGCATTTAATAACCTTAACTGCACACACTGTTTTACATATGCATCAATGGTAAGGGCCTGGCTCCCTGCTGGTAAATTATGTTAGTTGTGTGTTGTTTCCTGTGAGTTAACTCACCTGTCTGTTCTGTTTAACATACACCCCTCCTGCCCCTCCTCTCTAGTCAGCTGAAATTTCTTTCTGGGCTCACATAGCTGCATGTAAACGATAGATAGAGGTCTCCTGACCACGGTCTCTCCATGTCTACCAAGTGTCGCTAAGTAGGGATGGGCGAATCTACTCGCTAGGACTCGTTACTCGGCGAGTAGTAAGGGACTCGCAGGACTCGGTACTCTGCGAGTTTCCCAGTGATTACTCGCACGAGTCCAATGCAAATCAATATCAATCCTAGTTTTGTCAGAAACGCTGACAACACTAGGATTGCCATTGTTTGCATTAGACTCGGCTACTGTGCCAGTGATAGCAGGGAGACTCGCAGATAACTGCTGTTTCTTTGCAGCCGAGTCCAGCTGTCTTCTCTGTGCAGCTCCAGGGTCCTAGAGCCTGCCTGCTGCCTGATGTAGCAGTGCTGAGATTGTTCTCAGTCTGCTCATTCCCTGTGTACAGACATGAATGTCTGTGCACAGAGATGATGTAGCAGTGCTGAGATTGTTCTCAGTCTGCTCATTCCCTGTGTACAGACATGAATGTCTGTGCACAGAGATGATGTAGCAGTGCTGAGATTGTTCTCAGTCTGCTCATTCCCTGTGTACAGACATGAATGTCTGTGCACAGAGATGATGTAGCAGTGCTGAGATTGTTCTCAGTCTGCTCATTCCCTGTGTACAGACATGAATGTCTGTGCACAGAGATGATGTAGCAGAGCTGAGATTGTTCTCAGTCTGCTTATTCCCTGTGCATAGACATCTATATTTATGCACAGGGGATGTAGCAGAGAGGACATCGCGTTTTGGACTGCGTCGGACGGAAGAGGATTTTTTTAATTAAAGATGGAGTCCCTAATGGCTTTTTTTTTTATTTCTAATAAAAAATTTTCCTTGTGTTGTGTTTTTTTTAAAACAACTTAATAGAAATTCATGGCGGTCATGTCTAATATTGGCGTGACCGCCATAAATTTCGGGCTTAGGGCCAGCTGATAATACAAAGCTGGCCCTAACCTCTTTATTACCCAGCGTGCCACCGCTACCAGGGCCGCTGGAAGAGCGGGGTTCAGCGCCAGAGGATGGCGCTTCAATGAACGCGCCATCTTCTGGGGCGGCTGCGGGCTGCAATTTGCAGCGGGGGGTGCCCAGAAAACTTGGGCATCCCTGCGCTGCGGATTCCAGCCCCCAGCTGCTTAGCTGTACCTGGCTAGACATAGAAATTGCGCGGAGCCCCACGCATTTTTTTTTATTATTTCATGAATTTCAGAGTCAGAGTCTCAGAGTCAGAGTCTCAGAATTTCATGAAATAATTAAAAAAAAAATGCGTGGGGCTCCGCGCAATTTCTATGTCTAGCCAGGTACAGCTAAGCAGCTGGGGGCTGGAATCCGCAGCGCAGGGATGCCCAAGCTTTCTGGGCACCCCCCGCTGCAAATTGCAGCCCGCAGCCGCCCCAGAAGATGGCGCGTTCATTGAAGCGCCATCCTCTGGCGCTGAACCCCGCTCTTCCAGCGGCCCTGGTAGCAGTGGCACGCTGGGTAATAAAGAGGTTAGGGCCAGCTTTGTATTATCAGCTGGCCCTAAGCCCGAAATTTATGGCGGTCACGCCAATATTAGACATGACCGCCATGAATTTCTATTAAATTGTTTTAAAAAAAACACAACACAAGGAAAATTTTTTATTAGAAATAAAAAAAAAAGCCATTAGGGACTCCATCTTTAATTAAAAAAATTCTCTTCCGTCCGACGCAGTCCAAAACGCGATGTCCTCTCTGCTACATCCCCTGTGCATAAATATAGATGTCTATGCACAGGGAATAAGCAGACTGAGAACAATCTCAGCTCTGCTACATCATCTCTGTGCACAGACATTCATGTCTGTACACAGGCAATGAGCAGACTGAGAACAATCTCAGCTCTGCTACATCATCTCTGTGCACAGACATTCATGTCTGTACACAGGGAATGAGCAGACTGAGAACAATCTCAGCTCTGCTACATCATCTCTGTGCACAGACATTCATGTCTGTACACAGGGAATGAGCAGACTGAGAACAATCTCAGCTCTGCTACATCATCTCTGTGCACAGACATTCATGTCTGTACACAGGGAATGAGCAGACTGAGAACAATCTCAGCACTGCTACATCATCTCTGTGCACAGACATTCATGTCTGTACACAGGGAATGAGCAGACTGAGAACAATCTCAGCTCTGCTACATCATCTCTGTGCACAGACATTCATGTCTGTACACAGGGAATGAGCAGACTGAGAACAATCTCAGCACTGCTACATCAGGCAGCAGGCAGGCTCTAGGACCCTGGAGCTGGGGCAGCCAGAACACAGAGAAGACAGGATCTTATCTGTGCGAGTCAGCGATTACTTACAAAGTAAACGAGCAATGCAAATAAATGACAAAACTAGGATTGCTTCAGGCTGAAGCTTCCGAGACACATCTGTGATTTGTAAATCTCACACTACTCGCTATTACTCGCTTCCCCATTCATTAACATTGGACTCGCTAGACTCGCAACGAGTAGCGAGTCCTGGGCTCGGACTCGCTAGAGTCAAGCGATTCCGAGTAATTTAGGATTCGCCCATCACTATCGCTAAGTGTCCAGAAATAGCCCAGAAATATCACATAAGTAACCAGAAGGTACCAGCTACACCCATTTGCTAACAATCTTTATTACTTTACTTTCAACTTGTGTTTATTTTTTTTATTTTTTTTTTGTCCCTTACCATGTCCTTCACTCCACTGTCTATTGTTCTATGTGCCTTTGCCATCCACCTTCACCGTCCCATCCCCCCTCCATCACCCCTCATTCACATAAGCCCCTCTCTCCTTCCCTCAACTTTATTGAGCCCCATACTCTCTTCAATTTACTCAATAGTCTCAGACCACCATATTCTAGGGCGTTACATCAGATACAAACTCACAATTACAACCACTATTTGCCTTTTCTCTTTTTACTGCTACTTATGTCAGGTGACATCTCTCCAAATCCTGGTCCACCCTCTACTAACTTCAACCCCTCTCCAACCTCACATAGAAACCCCACTAACATTATTAACATTCCTTGCCCACCTTCATCTCCCTCTTTTAATTGCGCTCTCTGGAATCCACGGTCTGTATGCAACAAACTTCCCTTCATCCACAACTACTTTCTCACTAACTCCCTTAATCTGCTGGCCCTCACTGAAACCTGGATCCAGGATTCAGACAAAGTGTCCCCTGCTGCTATTTCTTATGGCGGCCTACATTTCTCTCATTCCCCGAGACCTGGGAACAGACATAGTGAGGGAGTTGGCTTACTCCTGTCTCCACAATGTACCTTTCAGGTCAACCCACCCGCTCAATCACTCTCATTACCCTCTTTTGAGGTCCACACAGTTAGACTCTTCCGTCCCCTCCCTCTCAAAATAGCGGTGGCATACCGCCCCCCAGGGTCACCCACTCAGTTCCTCGACCATTTCTCCGCGTGACTGCCGCATTTCATGTCTTCAGAATTACCAACCCTTATTCTGGGAGACTTTAACATCCCCATAAACAGCCCCATCTCCCCATCTGCATCCCAGCTCCTATCTCTAACCACCTCTCTTGGCCTCTCATAGCTCTCAACCTCTGAGACACACAAAGAAACACTCTTGACCTGATCTTTGTCCGGCTCTGCTCAGCCTCCTCCTTAGATAATTCACCCCTTCCCCTCTCTGACCACAACATTCTCTCCTTCACACTCACAAACCCTCACCCACCCCAGCACATTCCTACATATCACACATTCAGAAATCTAGAGGCAATTAACCCTCACGCACTCACAGACTCTCTACACTCATCACTGTCCCCAATCTCCTCATTCTCCTGTCCCGATCTGAGAGTAAATGACTCTCTCAGAAACTCCCTCGACCAAGTAGTGCCCCTCACCCTCCGAACCTCCAAACACAGAGTTAAACACCCCTGGCTCACATCACAAACTCGATTCCTCCAGCGATGCTCTAGCAGTGCTGAACGTCTATGGAGGAAAACCCGAACTCCAGAAAACTTCATTCACTATAAATTCATGCTGAGAACTTACAACTCTGCCCTTCACCTCGCCAAACAAACTTATTTCACCACCCTGTTCTCCTCACTATCCAACTAACCCAAAATAACTCTTTGACACCTTTCACTCTCTCCTCAGTCCTAAAGTGCAGGCCCCCATCACTGACCTCTGTGCTGATGATCTGGCTTCTTACTTCAGAGAGAAAATAGAAAACATCCGTCAGGAAATCAGCTCCCAGCCTCAAATTGCTGTTACCCCTAACTCTTCCCACATTTACTTTGGTTCACTTTCCACTTTTGACCCAGTCACAGAAGAAGAAGTCTCCAGGCTCCTCTCTTCCCACCACATGCACCGCTGACCCCATTCCCTCACACCTACTCCAGTCCCTCTCTTCAGTGCTCACCCATCACCTACCCAATATCTTCAATCTCTCCCTCTCTTCTGGCATCTTCCCCTCCTCCTTCAAACACTCTATCATTACTCCATTATTAAAGAAAACTTCTCTTGACCCATCCTGCACAAATAACTACAGACCAGTCTCTAATCTCCTCTTCATCTCTAAACTCCTGGAGCGCCTGGTCTACTTCCACCTCACTCATTACCTCTCCTCTCATTCTTTCTACACCCATTGCAATCTTGTTTCCGCCCCCTGTATTCTACAGAAACTGCCCTCACCAAAGTGACCAACAACCTTCTGACAGCAAAACATAATGGTGACCACTCTCTGCTTATTCCTATTGATCTCTCTGCACCTTTTGACACTGTTGACCACCATCTCCTACTCTCTATGCTGCACTCCATCGGCATAAAAGACATCGCTCTCTCCTGGTTCTCTTCCTATCTTTCTGACCGCTCTTTCAGTGTATCATTCTCTGGCTCCACTTGCTCCCCTCTTCCTCTCACTATTGGGGTACCTCAGGGTTCTTCTCTTCTCTCTCCTCATGGCCCCGATCGGACAGACCATCAGCAGATTTGGCTGTCAGTACCATCTTTACACTGATGACACACTACTATACACTTCTTCCCCTGACCTTACTCCTGCTCTAATACAGAACACCAATGACTGTCTAACCGCAGTTTCCAATATCATATCAATCTCTCCAAAACTGAACTTTTTCTGCTCCCGCCCTCCAATAACCTCCCTAAATCTGACATCTATCTCTCAGTGTGAGGCACCACTGTAATGCCTAGTCAGCAGGCTCGCTGTCTGGGTGTTATGTTTGACTCTGATCTTTCCTTCACTCTATATATACAATCTCTCGCCCGCTCTTGCCGCTTGCACCTGAAGAACATCTCCAGAATTCGCCCCTTTCTCACCTTGGAAACCACAAAAACCCTCACTGTGGCCCTGATTCACTCCTGCCTTGACTATTGTAATTCTCTTTTAGTTTGCCTTCCCTGCACTAGACTCTCCTCTCTCCAGTCCATCCTTAATGCAGCAGCCAGGATCACCTATCTAGCTAACCGATACTCGGACGCTTCTGCTCTGTGCCGATCACTGCACTGGCTGCCTATATACTATGGGATCCAATTCAAACTACTTGTTCTCACCCACAAAGCTCTTCACAGTGCAGCACCCCCATACATCTCCTCCCTCATCTCTGTCTATCACCCCACCCGTCCTCTTCACAGTGCAGCACCTCCCTACATCTCCTCCCTCATCTCTGTCTATCACCCCACCCGTTCTCTTCACAGTGCAGCACCCCCTACATCTCCTCCCTCATCTCTGTCTATCACCCCACCCGTTCTCTTCACAGTGCAACACCCCCCTACATCTCCTCCCTCATCTCTGTCTATCACCCCACCCCTCCTCTTCACAGTGCAGCACCCCCCTTTATCTCCTCCCCCATCTCTGTCTATCACCCCACCCATTCTCTTCACAGTGCAGCACCCCCCTACATCTCCGCCCTCATCTGTCTATCACCCCACCCGTTCTCTTCACAGTGCTGCACCCCCCTACATCTCCTCCCTCATCTCTGTCTATCACCCCACCCGTTCTCTTCACAGTGCAGCACCCCCCTACATCTCCTCACTCATCTCTGTCTATCATCCCACCCGTTCTCTTCACAGTGCAGCACCCCCTACATCTCCTCCCTCATCTCTGTCTATCATCCCACCCGTTCTCTTCACAGTGCAGCACCCCCTACATCTCCTCCCTCATCTCTGTCTATCACCCCACTCGTTCTCTTCACAGTGCAGCACCCCCTACATCTCCTCCCTCATCTCTGTCTATCACCCCACCCGTTCTCTTCACAGTGCAGCACCCCCCTACATCTCCTCCCTCATCTCTGTCTATCATCCCACCCGTTCTCTTCACAGTGCAGCACCCCCTACATCTCCTCCCTCATCTCTGTCTATCACCCCACCTGTTCTCTTCACAGTGCAGCACCCCCCTACATCTCCTCACTCATCTCTGTCTATCATCCCACCCGTTCTCTTCACAGTTCAGCACCCCCCTACATCTCCTCCCTCATCTCTGTCTATCACCCCACCCGTTCTTTTCACAGTGCAGCACCCCCATACATCTCCTCCCTCATCTCTGTCTATCACCCCACCCGTTCTTTTCACAGTGCAGCACCCCCATACATCTCCTCCCTCATCTCTGTCTATCACCCCACCCGTTCTCTTCACAGTGCAGCACCCCCCTACATCTCCTCCCTCATCTCTGTCTATCACCCCACCCGTTCTCTTCGCTCTGGAAGTGACTTTAGACTGACTTCTGCATTAATCCGAACCTTACACTCCCGACTCCAAGACTTCTCCCGAGCTGCACCAATTCTCTGGAATGCTCTACCCCAAGAAATTAGGTATATCCACAACTTATATAGTTTCAGGCGATCTCTAAAAACACATCTTTTTAGGGCGGCCTATCATGATTCCTAGTCAGAGTCATCTAGACATAGCCTGTCCGCTCCACCAGTCTCAAATGGATCACAAATGATGTTTATTGGCCACTTATACTGCTCCTTTCTGATCCCCATCTCCTTAAGTTGACTATACCATCATTGTAAATAAGCACCTGTACTTTGTCACCCCCACCTCATTGTTAGATTGTAAGCTCTTATGAGCAGGACTGTCATTATTTTGCTCTAATTATTCTATTATGCTTTGTATTGTATTGTATTGTTTTATGTATTGTATTGTATTGTATTGTTTTATGCTTTGTATTGTATTGTATTGTATTGTTTTATGCTTTGTATTGTATTATATTGTATTGTTTATGCTTTGTATTGTATTATATTGTATTGTTTTATGCTTTGTATTGTATTATATTGTATTGTTTTATGCTTTGTATTGTATTATATTGTATTGTTTTATGCTTTGTATTGTATTGTATTGTATTGTTTTATGCTTTGTATTGTATTATATTGTATTGTTTTATGCTTTGTATTGTATTATATTGTATTGTTTTATGCTTTGTATTGTATTGTATTGTATTGTTTTATGCTTTGTATTGTATTGTTTTATGTATTGTATTGTATTGTATTGTTTTATGCTTTGTATTGTATTGTATTGTATTCTCTTATGCTTTGTATTGTATTATATTGTATTGTTTATGCTTTGTATTGTATTATATTGTATTGTTTATGCTTTGTATTGTATTATATTGTATTGTTTATGCTTTGAATTGTATTATATTGTATTGTTTTATGCTTTGTATTGTATTATATTGTATTGTTTTATGCTTTGTATTGTATTATATTGTATTGTTTTATGCTTTGTATTGTATTATATTGTATTGTTTTATGCTTTGTATTGTATTATATTGTATTGTTTTATGCTTTGTATTGTATCGTATTGTTTTATGCTTTGTATTGTATTGTATTGTATTGTCTTATGCTTTGTATTGTATTATATTGTATTGTTTATGCTTTGTATTGTATTATATTGTATTGTTTTATGCTTTGTATTGTATTATATTGTATTGTTTTATGCTTTGTATTGTATTATATTGTATTGTTTTATGCTTTGTATTGTATTGTTTTTATGCTTTGAATTGTAATTGTATTGTTTTTTGTATTGTATTTTCTGATAACTGTTTCTTATGATTGTTAATATGTATTCTTCTGTATTTTTTATGCTTTGTATTGTATTATATTGTATTGTTTTATGCTTTGTATTGTATTGTATTGTATTGTTTTATGCTTTGTATTGTATTATATTGTATTGTTTTATGCTTTGTATTGTATTATATTGTATTGTTTTATGCTTTGTATTGTATTGTATTGTATTGTTTTATGCTTTGTATTGTATTGTATTGTTTTATGTATTGTATTGTATTGTATTGTTTTATGCTTTGTATTGTATTGTATTGTATTGTTTTATGCTTTGTATTGTATTATATTGTATTGTTTATGCTTTGTATTGTATTATATTGTATTGTTTTATGCTTTGTATTGTATTATATTGTATTGTTTTATGCTTTGTATTGTATTATATTGTATTGTTTTATGCTTTGTATTGTATTATATTGTATTGTTTTATGCTTTGTATTGTATCGTATAGTTTTATGCTTTGTATTGTATTGTTTTATGCTTTGTATTGTATTATATTGTATTGTTTTATGCTTTGTATTGTATTATATTGTATTGTTTTATGCTTTGTATTGTATTGTTTTATGCTTTGAATTGTATTGTATTGTTTTTTGTATTGTATTTTCTGATAACTGTTTCTTATGATTGTTAAATATGATCTTCTGTATTTTTTATGCTTTGTATTGTATTATATTGTATTGTTTTATGCTTTGTATTGTATTGTATTGTATTGTTTTATGCTTTGTATTGTATTATATTGTATTGTTTTATGCTTTGTATTGTATTATATTGTATTGTTTTATGCTTTGTATTGTATTGTATTGTATTGTTTTATGCTTTGTATTGTATTGTATTGTTTTATGTATTGTATTGTATTGTATTGTTTTATGCTTTGTATTGTATTGTATTGTATTGTTTTATGCTTTGTATTGTATTATATTGTATTGTTTATGCTTTGTATTGTATTATATTGTATTGTTTTATGCTTTGTATTGTATTATATTGTATTGTTTTATGCTTTGTATTGTATTGTATTGTTTTATGCTTTGTATTGTATTATATTGTATTGTTTTATGCGTTGTATTGTATTATATTGTATTGTTTTATGCTTTGTATTGTATCGTATTGTTTTATGCTTTGTATTGTATTGTTTTATGCTTTGTATTGTATTATATTGTATTGTTTTATGCTTTGTATTGTATTATATTGTATTGTTTTATGCTTTGTATTGTATTATATTGTATTGTTTTATGCTTTGTATTGTATTGTTTTATGCTTTGAATTGTATTGTATTGTTTTTTGTATTGTATTTTCTGATAACTGTTTCTTATGATTGTTAAATATGATCTTCTGTATTGTAAAGCGCTGCGGAATATGTTGGCGTTATATAAAGATGATTATTATTATTATAATGTCACCTGAATGCTGTCACTATATAGTGCTGTAATACAGGGGAGATATAAGAAGCCTCCTCTAGATCAGCATTTAATTCAATACTGAAAAGGTTAAATGTCCAGATCAGAGGTTTCTCCAATCCAGGCTGTTACCGTGGGTGGTTGGGGGTGAGGTTGTTGCCAACTACTGTTCAAGTCACATAATTACAAGTGTAAAGTGTTCAATAATATCACATTTTACAGAATTGACTGAAATAAAAATCTCTGCAAATTTCCTCATGGGTGGAGCCGATCAATTCTTCAACACATTTTGTGTGAGTGGAGCTGAAAGAAACATTGTTGCAATAGTTGAAACAGGTTTAAAATTCTGTCTGTGATCCCCACTATTTCCTGCACAAACCCTCATATTTTCAGTTATCTCTGAGCTACTAGGAGGAGACTAGCTGCTATGGTCTATGGTGTCTCCCATATACATCACACACACACACATGAGGGACTCCTGCATTCCTTTGGCACATGCACAAACAGAGGAGGAGCGTGTATGACCCCAGACAATGTAGCATTGAATCCAGACCGATGTTAAATAAACAGTACTGAGCGGTACAACTGTGAATCCAGCTCTGGAATGAAATCAAACACTAGAAAGCAACATGAACAACAGAGTACAGTAATAGTGAGCATTGTAGCTGAGAATCTAGCACTGGAGTACAATGTAAAGCTTACTAGAAAGGAACAGCATGGAGGATATTACACAATGGCACTGAAAGTTTTTCTGTTAATTTAGTTCTGGGGTGCAACAAAAAAGCACTTACTATAAAGCAGCAAGAGCATGTAGGACAATTTACAACAGTGCTGCGCAGTACAACTGTGAATCCAGCTCTGGAATGAAATAAAACACTTACTAGGAAGCAACATGGACAACATATTACAGTAGTACTGAGCATTGTAGCTGAGAAGCCAGCACTGGAGTGCAATGAAGAGCTTACTAGAAAGGAACATCATTGAGGATATTTTGAAAGTTTTTGTGAATAAAAACACTAACTATGAAGCAGCAGGAGCATGAAGGACAATTTACAATAGTACAGAGCAGTGTAATTGTAAATCTAGCTCCAGCGCGAGATAAAACTGTAGAAATCATCATCAGCATGACGGACAGTATACAGCAGTACTGAGCAAGTGTTGCAGCTTTAGGATGAAATGAAACACTTATTAGATAGCAACGTGGACAACAGGGCACAGCAGTAGCGAGCAGTATAGCTGAGAATCCAGCACTGGAGTGAGATGAAGAGCTTACTAGTAAGTAACAGTATGGAAGAACATATACAACAGCACTGAGACGTTCACCGGTGAATTCATCTATGAGGTGCAACAAAAACAAAACACTAAAAACCAGCAGGACATTTAATAACAGTAATGAGCAGTGTAGTTTTGAATCCAGCTCCTGTGTGAGATTAAACACTAGAAATCAGCAGTAGCATGGCAGACATTATACAGCAATACTAAGCCGTTCTGCTGAAAATCCTGCTTTGGAATGAAATAGAACACTTACTAGAAATCTGCAACTGCATTACAAAGCAGTACTGAGCTATGTAGCTGGAAGTCCAGCTCTGATGAGATAACTAGTTACAGAAAAGCAGTAGTAGGTTTTGTCCATGTCCAAGGGCTTATAATCTTTTACATTTGTTTAATTCTTTATCAGTTAGTTATCAATTAGCAGGTTTTTTTATCTGTTCATTTAGTTTGCTCTATCACATTCCTATTTATACCTTCCCCTAGCTGGTCTTTTCTGCTGGCTATATTCCTAATTGGATCCTACTTGGAGTTCCTGACATACTGCCAATGATTTATACCTATCAGATATACACCAACTAGGATTATTCTCTTTACTGTCACATCTATCTATCCTACCCCTTTCTTCTGCCAATAGTTAGGTAATAGGAGGATATTTTTTCTTGCAGTAAGTACTTTGCTTTTTCCACTTTGTATTCTTGCATTATCGCTAAGTATATCTTCTATCTCTGCACTCCTTCCTTATTCAGTTATATAGTGCCCTGCATCTCTCACCGGATACTAAGAAAGTACGAGGAGAACACAACAGCCTTTTTGGCAGCCAGGTCCGAGTATGCCTAAAATAAAAATGCCCAAAGGGTTGGGGTTAGGGTTAGGTGTTAGGGGTCAGGTGTTAGAGTTAGCGGTTAGGTTAGCGTTTAAGGTAAGGGTTATATGTTAGGATTAGGTATTAGGGTTAGGTGTTAGGGATAGGTGTTAGGGTTAGGTGTAATGGTTAGGTGTTTAAGGCTAGGTCTTAGAGTTAGGGCTAGGTGTTAGGCTAAGGTGTTAGGGATAGTGTTAGGCTAAGGTGTTAGGGTTAGTGATAGGTGTTAGGGCTAGGTTAAGTGTTAGGGTTAGTGATAAATGTTAGGGATAATGTTAGGTGTTAGGGTTAGTGATAAATGTTATGGCCACTTTACACGCAGCTACAGGTAACAGGTTTTCCACAGGTAATTTACTGGCTGCAGTGAAATCATGGAGACATGGTTCTATGTTGTTGCTGTGTACAAATGGAATAATGTCTCCATGATTTCACTGCACCCAGTAAGTTACCTGTGGATAAGCTACAAATGTAGCCGTGTGTAAAGTGGCCATTAGGGTTAAGTGTTAGGGTTAGTGATAGATTTTAGGGCTGGATTAAGAGTTAGGGTTAGTGATAAATGTTAGGGTTAATGTTAGGTGTTAGGGTTAGTGATAGGTGTTAGGGCTAGGGTTATGTGTTAGGGTTAGGCTTAGTGATAGGTGTTAGGAATAGGGTTAGATGTTTAGGTTAGGTGTTGGGGTTAGTGATAGGTGTTAGGAATAGGGTTAGATGTTAGGGTTAGGTGTTGGGGTTAGTGATAGGTGTTAGGAATAGGGTTAGATGTTTGGGTTAGGTGTTGGGGTTAGTGATAGGTGTTAGGAATAGGGTTAGATGTTAGGGTTAGGTGTTGGGGTTAGTGATAGGTGTTAGGAATAGGGTTAGGTGTAAGGGTTAGGTGTTGGGGTTAGTGATAGGTGTTAGGAATAGGGTTAGGTGTAAGGGTTAGGTGTTGGGGTTAGTGATAGGTGTTAGGAATAGGGTTAGGTGTAAGGGTTAGGTGTTGGGGTTAGTGATAGGTGTTAGGAATAGGGTTAGGTGTAGGGTTAGGTGTTGGGGTTAGTGATAGGTGTTAGGAATAGGGTTAGGTGTTGGGGTTAGTGATAGGTGTTAGGAATAGGGTTAGGTGTAAGGGTTAGGTGTTGGGGTTAGTGATAGGTGTTAGGAATAGGGTTAGTGTAGGGTTAGGTGTTGGGTTAGTGATAGGTGTTAGGAATAGGGTTAGTGTTGGGTTAGTGATAGTGTTAGGAATAGGTTAGGTGTTGGGGTTAGTGATAGGTTAGATGGTTAGTGTTGGGGTAGTGATAGGTGTTAGATAGGGTTAGGTGTTGGGGTTAGTGATAGGTGTTAGGTTTAGGGTTGCCTTGTGGGCATTTTTCAGGGAATCGTTCTGGATACACTGTATGGTGCCTTTAGGACAGCTCACTGACCTCGGTCCTTCAGGCAGAGTAGATATTATTGTGGATCACTCTGGCGAATCTTTCATTTAATCCTTCCCTATTCTTGTTGATCACAGTAAAAGACCCTTTTATCAGTAAATATCTGGTTCCATTCCTAGGCCTGAATGAACCCCTCGGTCTTCCACATGCCAGCATATTAGTATATCTAAAAAGTGGCTGCCAAGCAGTGCCCCCCTCCTGATGTATCTATATTGCTTCCATCCCACGTGCTCCTCGCCCAGCCATATACATGTGCCGGCTGGTTGGAGTTGGCACAGCTGCCCGCACACAGATGTCCTGAGCTTTTCAATGTCTTCTCTGGTATCGTGACCCCAGAGACTCGTGTCAGAAACTTTCCGTTAAAATAAATTAGCGCCTGAAATCAGCGAATGTTTCCGAACATATTCTCATTTGTGTCCTATTTTGTGGCAAAATGCAGGAACAGCAGAATGTATTGAGGGGCGATCAGCCATGAGAGGAACGCACTGTGCTAAATTTACATACAAATATAGACGACACCGGAAGATCATTTGTCATATGTTACTGAAATTTCTATTCTGCGGTGATTAAAATATGAATTAGATTGTGAAGTGTCAGCTGCAGCCTTTTTGTTAATTCCCTCGGCTTATGGCAGACTCTGATTCAAAGATGCATTTTGGAAATCGTTTTGGAAGGCAATTTATTCTGCTTCACTGTGAACACTTGAAAAAAGAAGAAAAAATCTTAGTTAAATGTTTTTAACGTAGAAAGTTCTAATCTAAAGCGGAGTCTGTGCACCCCGATGCCAACGGTCTCCTATCTGCTCGTCACAGATGGAGCAAGTGTCAATATGTTTTCACTTGGTTACTTTGTATCAGTTCTCACCTGATGTTACAGGTTGTGCTCCCCCCTGAATACCCACTAATGTCCCATCACCAGGCCCGGATTGATAGGCGGGAGATTCGGGACTTTTCCCGATGGGCCAGTGGTTGTGGAGTGGGCGGGGCCACAGCACCCGCTCCTCCAGCCGCAGGTCAGCTTTTCACTGGTTGTAGGTAGTGATGAGCGAACCCGCCAATGTTCGAGTCCGGTGGACTCACCCAAACTACTTTAAACGTTCGGGTTCGGGGACGACCGTGACTCAGCGTTGAGTCCGAACCCCAATCTTGGACGTTAAAATTATGGATGGAGGTGGGGGCTGTAAAAGCAAGCATATCATTATTAAACATCATCATTGTACTTACCACATCCCGTTGTCCTGCCGTGTCTACTTCCGGGGCAGCTCATTAACTTCCGGGATATTCACTGCAGAAGGACCCAACAGCCAAGCGCAGAAGCTGTCACACGGAATGGGCAACTATGATTGGCTGTTGGAGTAGTCTGGAGTCAGCCAATACATTCTAGTATGGTAGAATATATGGGCTGGTTGCAAGTTACTGCAACAGCCAATAACAGGTACCCATTCTCTGTGACAGCATCTGTGATTGGCTGTTGGGTTCCTTATCCATTGACTGAGATATTATACTGTAAAAATAAAATAATTAAAAAAAATTTGCATAGCGCTCCAGGATATTTTGGATTTTCAGTGCAGATAAAGCAGACAGCTATGGGCTGCCACACCCAGCTGCTGGGCTTTACCTTGGCTGGCAATCAAAATACAGGGAAGCCCATTATTTTTTCAATAATTGAAATAAATAATTTAAAAAAAAAGCGTGGGCTTTGTCCTGTTTTTGATTGCCAGCCAAAGTAAAACCCAATCTGCTGGGGGGCTGGGATTCTCAGTGTTTTAGGCCCCCCCATGCTGAAAATTGCAGTCTATAGCAGCTCCTGAAAATGGTGCATTCATCCCTGTGCCATTTTCAGGCGTTTTACCCGGCTCTTCCAGCAGCCCTGGTGAGGGTGGCACGCCGTCGCTGGGTAATAAAGGTTTTTTTTTGCTTCTCTCACTCACTTTCAGGCTGGGCACAGGGTGCCATGTGATGCTGTACATAGGGTCATCTGAGTTCACGCCTGATGCGGCTCAGGTGTGATCTCACATACAAACCCCGAGTTTTTAGTTCGGGTTTGCTCTTCTCTGTGAAATAGTGATCAGTTACCGGATCCGTTCTCCATAGACTCCAATGTTACAAAAAATGGATCCTGCAGAAATTGATTTTTGCAAAACGGATAAAAAAAGTTGTGTTTGCCGAACGGATTTTGCTGAATCTGAGCTAATGGACGATTACTGGAGATGTGAACTCAGCCTTATCCTCCTGTAAAGAAGGATGATGGACTCCGATCTTCTACCTGAAATTGACCATTTCTAAGATACTTTGTATCTGAAAACATTGTGTGTGGAATTGGTAATAAATAGAGGCTGATTGTTGAGTGCGGAGGATACGGCGGCTGCAGACAGGAATACAATATTTCTTACTGTAAGCAGAAAATAACCTGTCAGAAGCCTCCTCCTATAGACCCCGGCACAGCGGAGGAACCCGGAGCGCAGCGCCCGCCCGCCGCTCACCTAACCGGCTGTGACAGGTGCGATCAGGGGTATTATCTATTGATAGAGATCGGCCACGTTCAGCCCTTAAGTGACGTTTGTTTCTTTTGTGAATCATGGAAACAGAGATGGAGTTTGACACCATTTTAGGCTTTTGCTGCGCTCTGTCTGGGCGAATTCCTTCAAAGAAAACCCAAGGAGGAGGCGGACAACGCCAGACTCACTGTACTGATGCTCCATGTGTTACTCTACAATGCAGGAACAACATTGTGTATAGAGAAGTGTTAGATATTGTGTAGTGCAATTATATTTATTGTGAAGATAGCAATATAATTTAGTAATATTTATTGTGTATAAAGCAGTGTTATTTATTGTACAGTACAGACCAAATGTTTGGACACACCTTCTCATTCTAAGAGTTTTCTGTATTCTCATGACTATGAAAATTGTAGATTCACACTGAAGGCATCAAAACTATGAATTATCACATGTGGAATTATATACTGAACTAAAAAGTGTGAAACAACTGAAAATATGTCTTATATTCTAGGTTCTACAAAGTAGCCACCTTTTGCTTTGATTACTGCTTTGCACACTCTTGGCATTATCTTGATGAGCTTCAAGAGGTAGTCACCGGAAATGGTCTTCACTTCACAGGTGCGCCCTGTCAGGGTTAACTCCTTGCCGACACAGGATGTTGTACAACGTCCTGGGCCGGTAACGGGTGTTTGATGTGAGCTCCGGCGCGGAGCTCACATCAAAGCTCTGACATCTCAGCTGATCTCATCAGCTGAGATGTCAGGCTAACAGCTCCGATCGGATCCGGGATCCCTTCGTCAATCTCTGATAGCGGGATCCAAGGTGGCCGCGGCGGGGAACGCACTGTTCCCCGCCTGCTCCGGAGACCCCGTGATACTATCGCGGGATCTCAGGCGCTCATGTGACAGCCCAGGGTCCTGGCTAGACCCCGGATGCTGTCAGAGCAGTTCCATGTTGTGGTTGGCAGGCGCTGCCAACCACAACAGGTCCACAATTCTGGGAGATACTGATTAGCTGCAGCTCATCTGTATCTCCCAGAAGCGATCGGACTGTGCAGCAAGGTGCCTCTTAAAGGGGCAGTGTAAAAATAAGAATCAATGAAAAAATAAAGTTTTTAAAAACCTGTAAAAAAACTAAAATATATAAAGATTCACATCACCCCCCTTTTCCCCCAATCACAATAAAAGTATTAAAAAAAAAAAATACACATGTTTGGTATCGCCGTGTTCAGAATCGCCCGATCTATCATCATATTAAATCCGTTAATGACAGCCGTAAACTCCGTAACGGAAAAAATGGTCCAAACGCCAAAATTCCGTTTTTTGGTTGCTGCAACATTGCTATAAAATGCAATAACGGGCGATCAAAACGGCAGATCTTCTCAAAAATGATATCATTAGAAACGTTAGCTGAAGACGCAAAAAATAAGCCATCACCCAGACCCAGATCCTGAAAAATGAGGACACTACAGATCGCAGAACATGGCACAAAAAGTCAGTTTTTGTTTTTTTTGCAAACTTCTGAATTTTTTTTTCACCACCTAGATACCAATAAAGGTAACATGTTGGGTGTCTACAAACTCGTACCGGCCCCAGGCATCACCCCGTCACGTCGGTTTTACCATATAGTGAACATGGCGACTAAAATACCCAAAAAACCAACGTACTATTGCACTTTTTTTGCAATTTCACTGCATTTAGAATTGTTTTGCAATTTCCCTGTACATTATATGGTAAAATAAATAATTGCATATGAAAGTACAACTCGTCCCGCAAAAAAAAATCCCTCTTATGTCTGTATTGACGGAAAATTAAAAACGTTATGGCTCTTGGAAGCAGGAGAGCAAAAAACGAAACCGAAAAATTCCCCGGTCACGAAGGGGTTAATAAGTGAAGACACACAAATGAAGGAAGATCGGGATTAATCCGCACTGGACCACAATGGAGACGATGCTTGCACACAGAACTTTTATTCACACACATGGAGCATACAATTGCCTTCGCGTTTCATGGCCACTTCTTCAGGGCTACAATATTACAGCATAACATACAGATCCCCTTTATATAGAAAACACTGTGACATCACAATGATTACATCACTTCCTGTAGGAACACCCCTAAATGACAAACATGATTATAAATTGATTTAAAACACCCACGTGCTTGTGTAATCAAGGTGTTAAAGGGTAAAACTTACATAAGCAACCATATAAAACCAATTAAAACATAGACATAAAAAATAAAACATAAAAATCATGTGTCTTATTTTATATTAAGGAGTGGTCCCAAACTCATCTCTGAGACAGAAATGGTTTACTCCTGAGAGGAGATATATCCAGTTTGGTCTCCAACCTTTCACCATCTCATAAAGTAAACGATTACATCTGTATCACATGGGGAAAAAATTACTTTAATCTACCTTTTTGTCTCACCAGTGAGTCAAGCATCTCTGGGAACTCCTTCAAGACTGTGTGAAGACCATCCCCGGTGACTACCTCTTGAAGACTGGTGACTACCTCTTGAAGCTCATCAAGAGAATGCCAAGAGTGTGCAAAGCAGTAATCAAAGCAAAAGGTGGCTACTGTGAAGAACCTAGAATATAAGACATATTTTCAGTTGTTTCACACTGTAGTGTTAAGTCTATAATTTCACATGTGATAATTCATAGTTTTGATGCCTTCAGTGTGAATCTACAATTCTCAGAGTCATGAAAATAAGGAAAACGCTTTGAATCAGAAGGTGTGTCCAAACGTTTGGTCTGTACTGTATGTACTGCAGTATTATTTATTGGGTGTAGTGCAGTATTATTTATTGTGTACTAGATGGAAGCCCGATGCTGTCACATCGGATGGTTGGTGACATCATGATGGGGGCGGGCTCTGTGGTGATGGGGAGTCTGAGCTCTCTCCTGTCCACTGTTTTGTCCCCCTAACTCTCCTCCCTCCCCCCTGTGGTCACTCCCTATCCCCCCTTTGGTCCCTCTCTGCCCCTTCTGTGCGGGCTCTCATGTGGAGGTGGCATGAGAAAGATGATCGTGGTGTGAGGAACTGACGCAGATCCTCTGTTGTTGGGCTGTAGGGTGAATGGGCTGCAGACACAGCGAGCTGAAGGGTGGGCGGGCCGAGTGCGGGCTGAGGTGAGCGGGGGTGGAGGTGGGCTGAGGTGAGCAGGGCTGAGGTGAGCGCAAGTTGAGGTGAGCGGGGCCTGAAACTGAGGGTGAGTGAGTGCTGAGCAGAGGTGAGTGTGAGTAAGTGCTGAGTGGGGGTGAGTGGGTGATGAGCAATGGTGAGAGCATGGGGAGGGTGCCAGCCAGCCAAGCTATGGGAGGTGATTGGTGGTTTTTATAGGCCCAAGGACACCATAGGGCGCCAGTCACACAGATACATGCGATGCAAGGTGTCTGTATACAGACTATTGATCACGCCCATACTATTTGATTAGGCGGGCTGCCCAGCACCATGTACATGCATCACACATGAGACAGGATGAATCCTGGAGTGATGAGTCATGGCCATGATAGGGGGGGTGGAGTTAACAGAGGGGGCATTACAATGGGCATGACCGAGTGCACTTCCACATGTGGTGGGCATGTCCTCTCTTCATTAAGAAAAGAAAAGCTTGGCCACACCCACCACATCGGGACACATTAGGCCATGCCCATTGTGACACCCCTTCTGTCAACTCTACCCCCCATTGGGCCATTGAGTTCTGGACTTCAATTGCCGGGGTAAGTAGCGGGTGGGTGGTGCATGGAGCAGGTGGAGGACTGGCGGGTGGGAGCATGGACCCGTCAGCGTGTGGCGGGTTTCTGTTATCCGCCCCGCCGGCATGCGTCATATTGCCATACCCATCACTTGGGTGTGCTAATATGGCAGGCGGAAGTGACATAGGTGGACGTCCAAACAGTGGAGGAGCCATGCCGCAATTATATGTAGAGATAGTGCAGTATTATTTGTTGTCTATAGAGTAGTATCATTGATTGGGAATTGTTGATTGTGTTTAGTGCAGCACTTATTGTGTATAGAGCAGTATTATTTATTGTGTATGGGGTCGTATTATTTATTGTGTATGGGGTTGTATTACACTGTGTGCAGAATTATTAGGCAAATGAGTATTGTGATCACATGATACTTTTTATCCATGTTGTCCTACTCCAAGCTGTATAGGCTGAGAGCCAACTACCAATGAAGTAAATCAGGTGATGTGCATCTCTCTAATGAGGAGGGGTGTGGTGTAATGACATTAACACCCTATATAAGGTGTGCTTAATTATTAGGTAAATGGCTTTCCTTTGGCAAAATGGGTCAGAAGAGAGATGTGACGGCTCTGAAAAGTCCACAATTGTGAGATGTCTTGCAGAGGGACGCAGCAGTCCGGAAATTGCCAAACTTTTGAAACGTGATCACCGAACAATCAAGCGTTTCATGGCAAATAGGCAATAGGGTCACAAGAAGCGTGAGGGCAAAAAAGGGACAAAATAAATGCCCATGAATTAAGGAAAATCAAGCGTGAAGCTGCCAAGATGCCATTTGCCACCAGTTTTCCATATTTAAGAGCTGCAACGTTACTGGAGTATCAGAAAGCACAAGGTGTGCCATACTCAGGGACATGGCCAAGGTAAGGAAGGCTGAAAAACCACCACCTCTGAACAAGAAACATAAGGTAAAACCACCACCTCTGAACAAGAAACATGAGATAAAACCACCACCTCTGAACAAGAAACATAAGATAAAACCACCACCTCTGAACAAGGAACATAAGATAAAACCACCACCTCTGAACAAGAAACATAAGATAAAACCACCACCTCTGACCAAGAAACATACGATAAAACCACCACCTCTGAACAAGAAACATACGATAAAACCACTAGGGATGGGCGAATCTACTCGCTAGGACTCGTTACTCGGCGAGTAGTAAGGGACTCGCAGGACTCGGTACTCGGCGAGTTTCCCAGTGATGACTCGCACGAGTCCAATGCAAATCAATATCAATCCTAGTTTTGTCAGAAACACTGACAAAACTAGGATTGCCATTGTTTGCATTGGACTCGTGCGAGTCATCACTGGCTACTGTGCCAGTGATAGCAGGGAAACTCGCAAAGTAACTGCTGTTTCTTTGCGAGCCGAGTCCAGCTGTCTTCTCTGTGCAGCTCCAGGGTCCTAGAACCTGCCTGCTCACAGACATGATGTAGCAGTGCTGAGATTATTCTCAGTCTGCTCATTCCCTGTGCATGTAGCAGAGAGGACATCGCGTTTTGGACTACGTCGGACGGAAGAGGATTTTTTTAATTAAAGATGGAGTCCCTAATGGCTTTTTTTTTTATTTCAAATAAAAAATTTTCTCTGTGTTTTTTTAACCCTTTATTGGAGATTCTTAGTGGCTGGGTCAAACGTGGCCTGACATTAAGAATCTCGGGCTTAATACCAGCTTGTATAACAAAGCTGGTATTAACCCCTTTATTACCCAGCGTGCTACCGCCACCAGGGCCGCTGGAAGAGCGGGGTTCAGCGCCAGAGGATGGCGCTTCAATGAACGCGCCATCTTCTGGGGCGGCTGCGGGCTGCAATTTGCAGCGGGGGGTGCCCAGAAAGCTTGGGCATCCCTGCGCTGCGGATTCCAGCCCTCAGCTGCTTAGCTGTACCTGGCTAGACATAGAAATTGCGCGGAGCCCCACGCATTTTTTTAAAATTATTTAATGAATTTCAGAGTCAGAGTCTCAGAGTCAGAATCTCAGAATTTCATGAAATAATTTAAAAAAAATGCGTGGGGCTCCGCGCAATTTCTATGTCTAGCCAGGTACAGCTAAGCAGCTGGGGGCTGGAATCCGCAGCGCAGGGATGCCCAAGCTTTCTGGGCACCCCCCGCTGCAAATTGCAGCCCGCAGCCGCCCCAGAAGATGGCGCGTTCATTGAAGTGCCATCCTCTGACGCTGAACCCCGCTCTTCCAGCGGCCCTGGTAGCGGTGGCACGCTGGGTAATAAAGAGGTTAGGGCCAGCTTTGTATTATCAGCTGGCCCTAAGCCCGAAATTTATGGTGGTCACGCCAATATTAGACATGACCGCCATGAATTTCTATTAAATTGTTTTAAAAAAAACACAAACAAAGAAAATTTTTTATTAGAAATAAAAAAAAAAGCCATTAGGGACTCCATCTTTAATTAAAAAAATCCTCTTCCGTCCGACGCAGTCCAAAACGCGATGTCCTCTCTGCTACATCCCCTGTGTATAGATATAGATCTCTATGCACAGGGAATGAGCAGACTGAGAACAATCTCAGCTCTGCTACATCATCTCTGTGCACAGACATTCATGTCTGTACACAGGGAATGAGCAGACTGAGAACAATTTCAGCTCTGCTACATCAGGCAGCAGGCGGGCTCTAGGACCCTGGAGCTGGCAGCCAACACAGAGGAGACAGGACTCTTATCTGTGCGAGTCAGCGATTACTTACAAAGTAAACGAGCAATGCAAATAAATGACAAAACTAGGATTGCTTCAGGCTGAAGCTTCCGAGACACATCTGCGAGTTGTAAATCTCACACTACTCGCTATTACTCGCTTCCCCATTCATTAACATTGGACTCGCTAGACTCGCAACGAGTAGCGAGTCCTGGGCTCGGACTCGCTAGAGTCAAGCGATTCCGAGTAATTTAGGATTCGCCCATCACTAAAAACCACCATCTCTGAACAAGAAACATAAGATAAAACCACCACCTCTGAACAAGAAACATGAGATAAAACCACCACCTCTGAACAAGAAACATAAGATAAAACCACCACCTCTGAACAAGAAACATAAGATAAAACCACCACCTCTGAACAAGAAACATGAGATAAAACCACCACCTCTGAACAAGAAACATAAGGTAAAACCACCACCTCTGAACAAGAAACATAAGATAAAACCACCACCTCTGAACAAGAAACATAAAATAAAACCACCACCTCTGAACAAGAAACATAAGATAAAATGTCAAGACTGGGCCAAGACATATCTGAAGACTGATTCTTCAAAGGTTTTATGGACTGATGAGATGAGAGTGACTCTTGATGGGCAGATGGATGGGCCAGAGGCTGGATCAGTAAAGGGCAGAGAGCTCCACTCCGACTCAGACGCCAGCAAGGTGGAGGTGGGGTACTGGTATGGGCTGGGATCATCAAAGATGAACCTGTGGGACCTTTTCGGGTTGAGGATGGAGTGAAGCTCAACTCCCGGACCTACTGCCAGTTTCTGGAAGACAACTTCTTCAAGCAGTGGTACAGGAAGGAGTCGGGATCGTTCAAGAAAAACATGATTTTCCTGCAGGATAATGCTCCATCACATGCATCCAACTACTCCACAGCATGGCTGGCCAGTAAAGGTCTAAAAGAAGAAAACATAATGACATTTCCCCCTTGTTCACCTGATCTGAACCCCATAAAGAACCTGTGGTCCCTCCTAAAATGTGAGATCTACAGGGAGGGAAAACAGCACACCTCTGGGAACAGTGTCTGGGAGGGAAAACAGCACACCTCTGGGAACAGTGTCTGGGAGGGAAAACAGTACACCTCTGGGAACAGTGTCTGGAGGCTGTGGTGGCTGCTGTACACAATGTGGATCGTAAACAGATCAAGCAGCTGACACAATCTATGGATGGAGGCTGCTGAGAGTCATCATAAAGAAAGGGGGCGATATTGGGCACTCATTTTTTGTTTTGTTTTTGCATGTCAGAAATGTTTATTTCTACATTTTGTGCAGTTATATTGGTTACCTGGTGAAAATAAACAAGTGAGGTGGGAATATATTGGATTTTTATTAAGTTGCCTAATAATTCTGCACAGTAATAGTTACCTGCACACACAGATTCCTCCTAAGAGCCAAATGTAAAACCCCTCCAACCTCCAAAATATTAAGCTTTGATATTTATGAGTCTTTTGGATGATTAAGAACATAGTTGTTGATCAATAATAAAAATAATCCTCTACAATACAACTTGCCTAATAATTCTGCACACGGTGTATTTATTGTGTATACAACAGTGTTATTTATTACCGTATATACTCGTGTATAAGCCGAGTTTTTGAGCCCAAAAATTGGGCTGAAAAGTCACCCCCTTGGCTTATACATGGGTCAATACGGTAAGGAATGCTGGGGAGGCTGGAGGAGGCGGGGGGGGGCTGCTGACTGAGCGGCCCGTCATGTGGGCCGCTCATTAGATATGCACGCTCCCCCCGCCCATCACAGCGGCAGGGGGAGCCGTGCATAAAGCCCCCCCAGTGTATACAGCAGCCCCCCAGTGGCACTAGCCCCCCCATCATTTGAAGAGCCCCCCACAGTTTGCAGAGCCCCCCCGCTGCTCACCGGAGGTCCTGCAGTCATCATCGCGCGTTCCGGTCTCACGTGACCCGGCGCGATGACGTCATTCCACTGCGGCGCCGCCGGGTCACAAGAGACCGGGAACACAGCGCGCGAGGATGGACTGGAGGACCCGCGGTGAAGAAGACCCTGGATGGTAAGATAATGCAGCGGGGGGGGGCTTTGCAAAGTGTGGAGGCCTCTAAACATGATGGGGGGGGCGAGTGCCACTGGGGCCTGCTGTATGTACCCCCGGGGGCCTGCTGTATGTACCCCCGGGGGCCTGCTGTATAAACCCCCGGGGCCTGCTGTATAACCCCCGGGGGCCTGCTGTATATACCCCCGGGGGCCTGCTGTATTAACCCCCGGGGGCCTGCTGTATGTACCCCCGGGGGCCTGCTGTATGTACCCCCGGGGGCCTGCTGTATGTACCCCCGGGGGCCTGCTGTATGTACCCTGGGGGCCTGCTGTATATACCCCTGGGGGCATGCTGTATAAAACCCCGGGGGCCTCTGTATAACCGGGCTGTGTATATACCCCCAGGGGCCTGCTGTATGTACCCCCAGGGGCCTGCTGTATGTACCCCCGTGGGCCTGCTGTATGTACCCCCGGGGGCCTGCTGTATGTACCCCTGGGGGCCTGCTGTATGTACCCCCGGGGGCCTTCTGTATATACCCCTGGGGGCCTGCTGTATATACCCCTGGGGGCCTGCTGTATATACCCCTGGGGGCCTGCTGTATATACCCCTGGGGGCCTGCTGTATGTACCCCCGGGGGCCTGCTGTATGTACCCCCGGGGCCTACTGTATATACCCCTGGGGGCCTGCTGTATATACCCCTGGGGGCCTGCTGTAAATACCCCTGGGGGCCTGCTGTATATACTCCTGGGGGCCTACTGTATATACCCCTGGGGGTCTGCTGAATACCCCTGGGGGCCTGCTGTATACCCCTGGGGGCCTGCTGTATACCACTGGGGGCCTGCTGTATATGATACTACTGGGGCCTGTATACCACTGGGAGGGCCTGTATACCACACTGCTGGGGGCTGTATACCTCACTGCTGGGGGTTGTATACCTGTGCTGGAGTCCACCCTCGGCTTATACGCGAGTCAATAAGTTTTCCCAGTTTTTGGGGGCAAAAGTAGGGGGGGTCGGCTTATACACGAGTATATACGGTATGTATGGGGCCGTATTATATGTTGTGCGTAGTGCACAATATGGTAAATTTGTTACTGTATTATTTGCATGTAGTTGATCAGTGGCCCCCAGAGTCAATGTTACTGGCGGGCCCCCGTCAACCCAGTCTGACATTGACTGTGCAAGAACAATATATGGCCCTTTACAGTCCAACAACTCATCATAATGCACAGTTCCTCCTGCTTATGAGGTGGTGGGGGCCCCCTTATATCCTGGGCTCTAGATTGCACCAATGATATATCCACCCTTGGTTCTTTCCTTTGATACAGACTCTGATGTCTCTACCTTCTACCATTGATAATACTGGGGTCTTCATTTGTGAAAGAGCAGGACTTGGAGGTGACCGCTGTCTTTGCAGCCTCCAATGAGGATATTTCTGTTGTATCTTGTGCCCGTTTTCTGGTATAAATGACGATGAGTTTGTTGGTTCGGCTGGCCACCACCTTCTCTGCCCGAGCTCTTCCCACTTTCCAAAAGTTGTCGGTGCTGTAATGAAAGCTAGTGATGAGCGGGCACTGCCGCCCTGGGGGGCTCAGGAACCAGAACCAGCTGTTGGATGCTCAGATGGATGAGACTCTCAATTGAAGTCTATGGGGAACTTGAGCATTTTTCCAGAAGAGTCGTTCCAATTCCTATTGACTTCCCTTAGTCTCTGGTACTCGAGTCATGCCAGTCTGAGCCAGAAAAATGCTTGAGTACCCCACTGACTTCTAACAGCTTCTTATCAATAGTGGGGGCAAACCAGGACATGTTACTAATATGGGGGGCAATGAGGACACAGCAAAGTGATCATCTTCATCTACAAATATTAAAATACTAGAAGGGGGCCTGATGCTATCACATTGGGAGGGCGATAATGTCACTATGAGGGCAGGTTCTGTGGCGCTGGGGGCCGCAGCCGTCTTTCCACCGCCCTCCCCCTGTGCATTCTCCCCTATGTCTGCGCTCTCTCTCCCTCCTACCCTCCTCTCTATTTCCCTCATGCAATCTCCACTCTTTGTGCTGTCTTCCCCCCTCTTTGCTCTTTCCTTTGAGCTGTCTATGTCCTGTGCACTCTCTCCCCCCTTTTGCACTCTCCACCCTGTACACTCAACCCCTGTGGGGTGTCTCTCTCCTTGTGTACTTTCTTTCCCCCATGTGTTGTTTTCTTTCCTCGCGGTCTCTCACCCTTTGCATACTCAATCTTCCCCTGTGCGCTCACCCCTTGTGGGCTGTCTCTCCCCCAGTGCTGTCTTATCCCCCCTTGTGCTCTCTCCTTTGAGCTATCTCTTCCCTCTGTGCTGTCACTCTCTCCTGTGTTCTCCATCTCTCCCCCTGTGCAGTCTTCTCCCCTTGCGTGCTCTCTCTTTTGAGCTGTCTACCCCCTGTGTGCTGAATCTCTGCTTCCCTGTGCTCTCTCCCACCTATGCGCTCTCATGTCCCCCTGTGCGCTCTCTTCCTCCATGCACTCTCTCACCTTCCTGTGTGCTCTCTCTCCCTCTGTGCTTTCTCTCTCCCTCTTGTGCTCTCTTCCCTGTGGCTGTCTCTCCCCGTGCACTCTCTCTCCCCCTGTATGTTACCTCTCCCCACGTACACTTTCTGCCCCTACGCAGTCTTCCCCCTGTGTGCTCTCTCTCCCCCATGCACTCTCCACCTGTGTGCTCTCTCCCTTTCCCCCTGTGCACCCTCTCCCCCTTTTTGAACTGTCTCTCCCCCAAGCGCTCTCTCTCTCCCCCAAGCGCTCTCCTCCCTGTGTGCTGTCTCTCTCCCCACTGTGCTGTCTTCTTCTTCCCTAGTGTGCTTAGCCTCTTATCTCTGAGTCTAGGTGTCCAAAGATGGCGGTCCCCTGAGTAAGTGCGCATGTCCGCGCCAGGTATACGCATGTGTACTTACTGAAGCGTGTGACAGCTGGACATCCAGACACCGGAAGTGAACAGACATAAGTAAATGTAATATATTAATGGGAAACATGTTGTGACAGCCCCGACAATCATTGACTGTTCTCCGTCATCTGTAAACAATTCAACATATAAGACTAGAATGAACTGTATTCAGGTGGAGATCCCCTTTAATTCTAGAATGAACTGTATTCAGGTGGAGATCCCCTTTAATTCTAGAATGAACTGTATTCAGGTGGAGAACCCCTTTAATTCTAGAATGAACTGTATTCAGGTGGAGAACCCCTTTAATTCTAGAATGAACTGTATTCAGGTGGAGAACCCCTTTAATTCTAGAATGAACTGTATTCAGGTGAGATCCCCTTTAATTCTAGAATGAACTGTATTCAGGTGGAGAACCCCTTTAATTCTAGAATGAACTGTGTTCAGGTGGAGATCCCCTTTAATTGTAGAATGAACTGTGTTCAGGTGGAGATCCCCTTTAATTCTAGAATGAACTGTATTCAGGTGGAGATCCCCTTTAATTCTAGAATGAACTGTATTCAGGTGGAGATCCCCTTTAATTCTAGAATGAACTGTATTCAGGTGGAGATCCCCTTTAATTCTAGAATGAACTGTATTCAGGTGGAGATCCCCTTTAATTCTAGAATGAACTGTATTCAGGTGGAGATCCCCTTTAATTCTAGAATGAACTGTATTCAGGTGGAGATCCCCTTTAATTCTAGAATGAACTGTATTCAGGTGGAGATCCCCTTTAATTCTAGAATGAACTGTATTCAGGTGGAGAACCCCTTTAATTCTAGAATGAACTGTATTCAGGTGGAGATCCCCTTTAATTCTAGAATGAACTGTATTCAGGTGGAGATCCCCTTTAATTCTAGAATGAACTGTATTCAGGTGGAGATCCCCTTTAATTCTAGAATGAACTGTATTCAGGTGGAGATCCCCTTTAATTCTAGAATGAACTGTATTCAGGTGGAGATCCCCTTTAATTCTAGAATGAACTGTATTCAGGTGGAGATCCCCTTTAATTCTAGAATGAACTGTATTCAGGTGGAGATCCCCTTTAATTCTAGAATGAACTGTATTCAGGTGGAGATCCCCTTTAATTCTAGAATGAACTGTATTCAGGTGGAGAACCCCTTTAATTCTAGAATGAACTGTATTCAGGTGGAGAACCCCTTTAATTCTAGAATGAACTGTATTCAGGTGGAGATCCCCTTTAATTCTAGAATGAACTGTATTCAGGTGGAGAACCCCTTTAATTCTAGAATGAACTGTATTCAGGTGGAGAACCCCTTTAATTCTAGAATGAACTGTATTCAGGTGGAGAACCCCTTTAATTCTAGAATGAACTGTATTCAGGTGGAGATCCCCTTTAATTCTAGAATGAACTGTATTCAGGTGGAGATCCCCTTTAATTCTAGAATGAACTGTATTCAGGTGGAGAATCCCCTTTAATTCTAGAATGAACTGTATTCAGGTGGAGATCCCCTTTAATTCTAGAATGAACTGTATTCAGGTGGAGATCCCCTTTAATTCTAGAATGAACTGTATTCAGGTGGAGATCTCCCTTTGATTCTAGAATGAACTGTATTCAGTGGAGATCCCCTTTAATTCTAGAATGAACTGTATTCAGTGGAGATCCCCTTTAATTCTAGAATGAACTGTATTCAGGTGGAGATCCCCTTTAATTCTAGAATGAACTGTATTCAGGTGGAGATCCCCTTTATCCTAGAATGAACTGTATTCAGGTGGAGAACCCCTTTAATTCTAGAATGAACTGTATTCAGGTGGAGATCCCCTTTAATTCTAGAATGAACTGTATTCAGGTGGAGAACCCCTTTAATTTAGAATGAACTGTATTCAGGTGGAGATCCCCTTTAATTCTAGAATGAACTGTATTCAGGTGGAGATCCCCTTTAATTCTAGAATGAACTGTATTCAGGTGGAGATCCCCTTTAATTCTAGAATGAACTGTATTCAGGTGGAGATCCCCTTTAATTCTAGAATGAACTGTATTCAGGTGGAGATCCCCTTTAATTCTAGAATGAACTGTATTCAGGTGGAGATCCCCTTTAATTGTAGAATGAACTGTATTCAGGTGGAGATCCCCTTTAATTCTAGAATGAACTGTATTCAGGTGGAGATCCCCTTTAATTCTAGAATGAACTGTTTCAGGTGGAGATCCCCTTTAATTGTGACAGATCATAAATGGTGGACTGCAGGTAAAGGAGACTTAAAATAGGAAATTGCTCTTTGCACAACATTTCATATATAGATTTCCTTCCTGAATGTAATGTCTCTGTACAGGAGCGTTATCAGGAGAACTTCCCTCCATCTTATCTGTCCCAGATACAATATCCTCCTTCGGCCGCCGTCCTCCTCATAGAGGACAATGCACCGACTCTAACGAAGGACGACATCATGCCATCTCTCCCCTGAAGTAATGAATGAGGCGGCATGGCGGAGTGGACACCGGTATTGATAAGAAATGGTAATTCCGGAGTGGGAGGAGATAAGACGGAGTCAGGATGGACGTTCTCCATCGGATTGTACAGATGACTATCAACGTCCGCACGAGACGTCTCCACTGATCTCACTAGAGTTATCCTAAACGGTTTTGCATAAGTGACGTCCGCCTGTTTACCGCTAATACCGTAAATGTAGGAACTAAGACGTGACGGAACGTTCAGATACTGGACATGGATGTCTGATGATGAGATACAGTCATGGCCCAAAGTGTCGGCACCTTGAAACTGTTCCAGAAAGTGAAGTATTTCTCCCAGAATATTATTGCCATTCCCCATGTTTTGTTATACACAGGATTATTTCCATTGTGTGTATTGGAACAACACAAAAAAGAGAGAAAAAATGAATGAATTAAGAAAAGAGAAGAAGAAAAAAACCGTCAGTAAGGTCATGAAGGTCATGAAGGATTCAGCATTGGAAGTCCATACTGATCCCCCCTATATGCCACCATATGGAGGAATCACTTTATTGGGATTACAAGGTCCATAAATCCACTCAGTACAACTGACCACCCATCATCGGACTGTCCTCATATATCCAATGTATATGCTGAATTTCTATTTGCCTTCTCATTTAGCAGAGGGTTCTTTGGCCTTTGAGGAACCAGCGCCTGGGTGTGATCACTAACTGTGCGCCCTCAGTACCTGGGTTCTGGATGAAGTCCAAGTTATGGGAATGGAGCTGGGCAATGGAAGACACAAAGATGGCATTGATGCTGAATTCTGAAGGAAGCGCAAGAGATGGCAAGGGTGTCAGCCGATGGAAGAAACCAAGGATGGCAAGGGAGCTCTGAAGGACATCCACCAAAGATATGAAAAGGGTGCCGAGCTCTGGAGAACACCAAAGATGGCAAGGATGCTGGACAATGGAAGAAACCAAAAATGGCAAGGATGCCATGGTTTGAAAGAATATCCAGCTCATTACAAGCTTAAAGATATGACAAGGGAATACCAAGGCCAGGTATCCATCCACAGACAGCTGTTTCGGGGTGTTGCCCCTCATCAGTGTGGAGTAGGATTCTGGCTAGGTGGGAGCAATGCCTAGTAGACCAACAAAATATTCACTGATCTCAGGGAGACCAGTTCAAGAAAACACTGCGGGCAGCCGGCTAAAGCGCTCAACACAGTGAATTCCTAGGCCCATTGCCTCCTGGGAATTTTGAATATGCAAATAGAGTCTGTGGAGCCTCGTTTAGGAGTCTCAACACAGGACTAGCCAGATCTTCCTCTAGTGAAGGACCCAGCCATGATAACCACCATATTAAGTGGCCCTTTGAGTCAATATCCAGCTCATTACAAGCTTAAAGATATGACAAGGGAATACCATATCATATCTTTAAGCTTGTAATGAGCTGGATATTGACTCAAAGGGCCACTTAATATGGTGGTTATCATGGCTGGGTCCTTCACTAGAGGAAGATCTGGCTAGTCCTGTGTTGAGACTCCTAAACGAGGCTCCACAGACTCTATTTGCATATTCAAAATTCCCAGGGGGCAATGGGCCTAGGAATTCACTGTGTTGAGCGCTTTAGCCGGCTGCCCGCAGTGTTTTCTTGAACTGGTCTCCCTGAGATCAGTGAATATTTTGATGGTTTGAAAGAAGCGCAAGTGATGGTAAGGGTATCAGGCTATGGAAGAAACCAAAGGTGGCAAGGATGCCAAGCCCTGGAGGATGTCAAAGATGGCAAGGATCCTGGGCAATGGAAGAAAACAAAGATGGCAAGGTTGCCGGGCTCTGAAAGAAGCACAAGTGATGGCAAGGGCTATGGAAGAAACCAAAGATGGCAATGATGTCAAGCCCTGGAGGATGTCAAAGGAGGCAAGGATCCTGGGCAATGGATGACAACAAAGATGGCAAGGTTGCCGGGCTCTGGAAGACACCAAAAATGGCAAGGATGCCAGGCTCTAAAAGAAGCACAAGTGATGGCAAGGGTATCAGGCTCTAGAAAAAAAATGGCAAGGATGCCAAGCCCTGGAGGACATCGAGGATGGAAACGGTGCTAGGCTCTGAAGAACACCAAAGATGGCAAGGGTGCCGAGCTCTGGAGGACAACAAAAATGTAAAGAGTGTCAGGTAGTGATGGGCGAATCCTAAATTACTCGGAATCGCTTGACTCTAGCGAGTCCGAGCCCAGGACTCGCTACTCGTTGCGAGTCTAGCGAGTCCAATGTTAATGAATGGGGAAGCGAGTAATAGCGAGTAGTGTGAGATTTACAAATCACAGAAGTGTCTCGGAAGCTTCAGCCTGAAGCAATCCTAGTTTTGTCAGAGTCTCTGCCATTGATTTGCATTGGACTCGTTTACTGTGCAAGTAATCGCTGGCAAACTCACACAGATAAGATCCTGTCTGCTCTGTGTGCTGGCTGCCGCAGCTCCAGGGTCCTAGAGCCCGCCTGCTGCCTGATGTAGCAGAGCTGAGATTGTTCTCAGCCTGCTCATTCCCTGTGCATAGACATCTATATCTATGCACAGGGATGAGCAGAGAGGACATCGCGTTTTGGACTGCGTCGGACGGAAGAGGATTTTTTTAATTAAAGATGGAGTCCCTAATAGCTTTTTTTTTTATTTCTAATAAAAAATTTTCTCTGTGTTGTGTTTTTTTTAAAACAATTTAATAGAAATTCATGGCGGTCATGTCTAATATTGGCGTGACCGCCATAAATTTCGGGCTTAGGGCCAGCTGATAATACAAAGCTGGCCCTAACCTCTTTATTACCCAGCGTGCCACCGCCACCAGGGCCGCTGGAAGAGCGGGGTTCAGCGCCAGAGGATGGCGCTTCAATGAACGCGCCATCTTCTGGGGCGGCTGCGGGCTGCAATTTGCAGCGGGGGGTGCCCAGAAAGCTTGGGCATCCCTGCGCTGCGGATTCCAGCCCCCAGCTGCTTAGCTGTACCTGGCTAGACATAGAAATTGCGCGGAGCCCCACGCATTTTTTTTTAATTATTTCATGAAATTCATGAAATAATAAAAAAAAAGGGCTCCCCTATATTCTTGTGTCCGGCCAGGTACAAATAGGCACCTGGGGGTTGGGGGCAGCCCGTCGCTGCCTGCTGGATCCGGCTGGTTCCAGAAATACGGCGAAGCCCATGTAATTTTTTTTTCTGAAAAATCAATAAAACAATCCTAAAAAAGGGACTGCATCTTTATTAACCCCTCGCCCATGGTCCAGGGGTTAATAAAGATGCAGTCCCTTTTATTTACATTGTTTTATGGATTTGTCAGAAAAAAATTTCACGTGGGCTTCGCCGTATTTCTGGAACCAGCCGGATCCAGCAGGCAGCGACGGGCTGCCCCCAACCCCCAGGTGCTTATTTGTACCTGGCCGGACACAAGAATATAGGGGAGCCCTTTTTTTTAATTATTTCATGAATTTCATGAAATAATAAAAAGAAAATGGGTGGGGCTCCGCGCAATTTCTATGTCTAGCCAGGTACAGCTAAGCAGCTGGGGGCTGGAATCCGCAGCGCTGGGAGGCCCAAGCTTTCTGGGCACCCCCGCTGCAAATTGCAGCCCGCAGCCGCCCCAGAAGATGGCGCGTTCATTGAAGCGCCATCCTCTGGCGCTGAACCCCGCTCTTCCAGCGGCCCTGGTGGCGGTGGCACGCTGGGTAATAAAGGGGTTAATACCAGCTTTGTTATACAAGCTGGTATTAAGCCCGAGATTCTTAATGTCAGGCCACGTTTGACCCGGCCACTAAGAATCTCCAATAAAGGGTTAAAAAAACACAACACAGAGAAAAATTTTTATTTGAAATTTAAAAAAAAGCCATTAGGAACTCCATCTTTAATTAAAAAAATCCTCTTCTGTCCGACGTAGTCCAAAACGCGATGTCCTCTCTGCTACATCCCCTGTGCATAGATATAGATGTCTATGCACAGGGAATGAGCAGACTGAGAACAATTTCAGCACTGCTACATCATCTCTGTGAGCAGGCGGGCTCTAGGACCCTGGAGCTGCACAGAGAAGACAGCTGGACTGGGCTCGCAAAGTAACAGCAGTTACTGTGCGAGTTTCCCTGCTATCACTGGCACAGTAGCCGAGTCTAATGCAAGACAATGGCAATCCTAGTTTTGTCAGCGTTTGCCATTGATTTGCATTGGACTCGTGCGAGTAAACGCTGGGAAACTCGCAGAGTACCGAGTGCTGCGAGTCCCTTACTACTCACCGAGTAACGAGTCCTAGCGAGTAGATTCGCCCATCCCTAGTGTCAGTCTCTGGAAGAAGTGATAGTGATGGCAAGGGAGTCGGGATCTGAAGATGGAACACCACAGATGGAAACAGTGCCAAGCTCTGGAGGACACCATAGATGGCACACTACACCACAGATCACAACGAAGAAGAAACTAGAGCGATGTGAGGCTTTACAGCAGGATAGAGAAAAGACACGTTAATACAATTTTTTTTAACTTTTTATATCCCTGTTTATTATACTGTGAAATTGGAAAATATATCAAAGCAAAATAAAGTGCATTTGTATCAAATACATTAGATGTAAATCGAATTCTCTGGCCAAATTTTAGGAAACTAGAAAATTCAGATATCGGCAGATTCGCTCCTCACTAAATATAAGGATTAGTTGCTCTTGCTGTATACTTTGGGTTTGGATACGTTCTAGGCTCGGGGTCGGGGATGGGTTCCCTCCTGCGTTTATCCTATTTGTCTACAGTCAGATGGACGCAGCGGGGCAGTATGTTCGCCGAGCAATGCACCCTGCGGACACAACATGGTCTTGTCACATGAAGCAGGTGGATTGTTTGAGGCTGAGTATATGTATAGTATACAGTACATCATCCACTATCAGGAGCAGAACAGTGAAAGTTATGTATTTAAAAATAGATACATTGTATCAAACAAAAGCAGAACTGCTACATACCTTAAAGAGATATTACCTCTAAATTTGGTAAACAAGAAGAATCATGGAAACACTTATGGCATAGGAAGAAGGGTAATAGGAGGTTGTTCTTTATGACGTGAGATGGCTGACAGTAAAAGAGACAGGTCCCAAAGCAGCACAGAGTATTACAGGAGAGGTGTGTGGTAATAACTGCCCCTATCCTATGATTCTGACCATAGCTGTATATGATAGGGGAGAATGATTGCATTAAGATGTGAGTTACATGGCAGAAGACAATGAGTCCCAGTAGTAGGCAGTAGATGACAGAAGCAGTTTCAGACATGAGAAGGAGGAATAGAAACAAGTGGGAGCTAGCAGATGGAGAGGTAGCAAAAAGTGCAGTGTTTCCAGCAGAACAGAGGATTTCAGTGGAGGAATGAAATGACAGTGGGGAAAGATCTAATTGTGACTGATGCAGTATCATGATGTAAGAAGAAGAAGAAGAGGTCCAGCAGCACATTGCATACAAAGAGAAGAGTGCGGGAAGCTACAGAGCGGAAACAATATGATATTCCAAAGCAGCACAGAGTGTTTCAGGCTGGTTGCACTGATCAGGTTGACTTAAGTCACCTATTGTCTCATGATGATTGCCAAGAGAATGTGGCTTTTACCAAGTGAAAAGATGAAGACATCTGAATTCGAAGCACAGAGTCGTTTATTCTTGCTACAAAGTTGTATTGTCAACAAGATGTCTGACACTGATACGTTTGGCCACGTCATATATCTACAGTAGTTAAAACTGGTTCTTGCAACTAGTCATAGTTTCTTAACAGAAAATACTGTTTAGCAAAAGCGTAAGTTACATCAGGAAGTTTTCTTCCTTTTTCCTTTGTGACCTTTCTATATTCGTATTGTTGTTATTCCAAACTAAAGAAATTCAGTCTTCAGCTTGACCACATCTCTTCTGCTACTTAAAGATAAGGAACCGTCTCTGACCGCAAAGGATAACATCTTCTTTTGCTATATAATAGAAAACAAACATATATTTGTACAACTATAAGGTCATAAGGTTAAACCCTAGCAATCTCATCTTGACTTCCTTTCTTAGGGTAAGTTGGAAAATTCTATCATTTTTCTTTCAGTATCTGTTTAATTTCTGTCCCGAACATTCTTGCTGAAGCCTCTTTAACCCGTCGTTAAATGAACATTTTGATTATATGCATAGATACAGGGGCGGACCTACCGTGGTGCAGCTGGTTCAGCTGCACCAGGGCCCCGACCGGGTAGGGGGCCCCTCAAGCACCTGTAGCGGGCCCCCCGTGACCCTGTGTCAGAGGAGAAGAGGTTAACTGAGGGAAGCTCCCTGCTTCCCTTGGCTGTTCCCGCCCTCCTCTCCTCTGCAGCCCCGGCTCCCAGACCTGCAATGCGTGGCTCGGAGCAGATAGGAGCCGCACGCAAAGTTCCCCGCTAGCACCCCCTACCTCCCCGCTCCTCACCTAAAGCAAGCTGCTAGCACACACCCCCGCCCGCTCCTCACCTACTGAAGGTCCACCACTGCATAGATATAATGACTAAATGATATATTTATTTACAGGTTATTATAACAATGCTATTAGTGAGGATAGGGCTGTAGATACAGTCCTACTCATTGTTATTGGCACCATGAAGATTAAGTACATAATGAGGAACAAATCTTGGAATATAAACCAAACAGAGGTTTATGGGCGAAATCCTAAAAAGAAACCATTCCCGAAGAAAATACCTAAAAAGGAACGACTGATCTTTGCCAAAGACAACCCACAATCTTTTAAGGAAAAGGGTTTGTGCAAAAATGAGGGAAAAATAGACTTTTTCGTCAACACAAAGCAACAGTTTACAGACAGCGCAATAAAGCTTATGAAGAAAATAACATCCTACCAACAGTTAAGCATGGTGGAGGTTCTACATAATGTGGCATATCTCCTGAAAAAAAGATGAATCAAGTGAAGCAGCTCTTTTGTATAGAGACTCATATTTAATGCAAAAGAGATAATGATAAATAACAATTTACAACAAAAAACAATGAGTGGGAAAAATGGGAAAAATAGAAAAACCTAAACCTTCTGTGACTCTGGTATTGGCTCCTTTATATTACATTAGTATGGAAACACATTGTGACTCGCCTGTAGTAAATCACAAATGAGAATCACCTGTGATAAATTGTCTGTGCCCATGTGACATGAAATAGCCAATGAATAATGACTTCAGTGTTTTATAAAGCCACATGTTAGGACCTGTTTCTTTGCCACATGTTAGGGCCTGTTCCTTTGTCACAATGGCGAAGAAAAAGGAGCGGTCTGAGGACATCAGAACTGATATCATTAGCTAACAAAAGACTTCCAAAGGGTATAAGGCTATCTCCAAAGACTTGGGTATCTCAGTTTCAACTATGTGCAATGTTATGAAGAAGTTTGCCAAGTGTGGAACCATCAAGAACCTTCCTTGACGTGGGGGAAAGAGGAAGATTGACAAGAGATGTCTTCAACCGTTGGTGCAAATGGTGGAAAAAACATTGCGTCAAACATCCAAAGACCTGAAGGCAACCTGGAACAGTCTGGGGTCATGGTTTCAAGTACCATATACCGCCTACTAAACCAAGGAGTGCTGTATGGACGAAGGCCGAGAAAGAAACCATTGATGAAAAAAAAGATATAAAAAGGAACAACTGATCCTTACAAAAGGCAAACCAGAATCCTTCTGGGAAAATGTTCTGTGGATAGATGACACAAAAATAGACATTTTCATCAATGAAAAGCAACAGTTTCTTTTACAGACGGCGCAATGAAGCTTATAAGGAAAAGAACACCCTACCAACTATTACGCATGGAGGAGGATCCAAAATGCTGTGGGGCTACATTGCCCTGTCTGGTACTGGAGGCCTTGACTATATCACAGGAATCATGAAATCAGAGAATTATCAAGAGAGTTTAGAGCAAAGTGTCCGACCGAGTGTAAGAAAACTTGGTTTTAGTCTAAGGTCATGGATCCTCCAGCAGGATGGCAGCAAAGAGTCCTGACCTCAATCCCATTGACAATCTTTAGCGTGAGCTGAAATCTGCCATTGGGAAAAAGAACCTGCAATCATTCAAGAGCTGAACAAACTGCAAAAGAAGAGAAAATCCCAGCGAAGAAGAGCAAGAAGCTTCTAGATGATACAAGAAATGTCTGGAGGGTTCATAAATGCCAAAGGGGCAACCAAGTATTAAATAGGGGCCTTTATTGCTGCACATGATGTTTATTCTGTTTCTTCTTTGAAATTGTAACATGTAAGTTGTCAAACAATGTTTTATTGCTGTTTTACTTTGGACGCTAATTACACAATCCTGAGGATAGATCTCTGGTACATTTCATTTATTTCTGAAGATATTGTACAGGGGCCAATAATGGTGAGCAGCTCTGGGGAGGCGGATTAGAGAGGTCACAAACTCAATGTTATACAGAGGACGAAACAGGGCTTTGAGCAGCACAGAGTGTTTAAGCTGATGATTTGGGGGAGACAATATCATGTTCATAACATAGCTTGAAGCCTCTGGGACACTAAGCAAAGTCTGTAATAAGGGTACACTGACTATCATGTGCATTGTTTAATATGGGTGGGGGCAGGGTGTAACAGTGTCTCCCTCCCCCGCCTGTGCTCATGGTGTAACCAACTTGTCCATCCCTCATGTACTACTTCTGGTGGCAGATTGTGTATTTGCTCTTCTCAGCAGGGGACTCAGCCAAGATACAAATTGCTAGACAGAATGGAGCCAGAAGCTACTAGAATCTTCTGACTGGAGCAAACCATTCAATAGTAGGTGTGAACCCCCTATACATGGGCTGATGCCAGGAGTCCGGGCAATAGACTCATATTTAGGATCAGTCAGTAAGTTGAATGTGGAGGTGGAAGAGACTGAGATCTTAGCTGAGGCGAGATCTTGGTGTCTGTGGCATTGTACAATGTCCTTCCTTGGTTGGATCCAGTGGACTCTATCTGGACTATTTCTTCAGTTAACTTGGCATCAGGATTGCCGGGTGACGCCCCGGAACTGCTCCATGGTTGTGGACTTCTTACAGACTCGGCAGAATTGTCTTCATTTGTGCGGTTCCATTTTCCAGTGTTCAATAAGACTGGTTGGATTGATCATCAGCCTGGTGTCCCTTCCTGCTCTGTCGCACACCCTGTCACACAGGGGCGTAACTACAGTAAGTGCAGGGTTTGCGATCGCACCCTGGCCCTGGAACCTAGGGGGCCCCAAAAGTCCCTTTGGCTGATATGAAATAACCAATACTATTAAACACTTGCAATAATTCGGGCCCCGTTGGAGCGTTTGCATTGGGACCCTTGAGCATCAAGTTACACCACTGCCAGTCCTAGGATCGACCCATATAGTTAACCCCCTGCCTGTTATGTCAGCGAGGACAGGGCAGGGACAGGGGTCACAGTCATTATACAAGAAGGAAAGGCAGCTGTCCTAAGATAATCCTCGTGGATGTACTAGGGTCCCCATCAGCACAGAGTATTTCAGCAGAGGAGTGAAGTGGAAAGGAGAATGAAGGAGAGAGGATGAAGCTCGTAGAGGAGGAATGAACTGCAGACTGTGGAGCCATCAATCCTCCCTTCCTGCAGCGTCTGATTACTATGTATAATATTACAATGTAACTGAGCATTGTATCTCTATTAAGTTAAATGCAGCATTTGTGTAAATAGCAGAGGGAGAACACCTGCCAATACAACCCTAGGTGATGATGAAGCAAATGCATAAAGACTGTATAATAAACATAGAGCGATAGCTTCACACACTTAAACAAATAATTAGCATTATGTCCTCACAATGCAAAAAAATCCCAAACAGCGTAAAGACTCCGGCTCCGCGGACGCCGTTGCTGCAGGGGCCACATCCGGCTCCACATGCAGAATTATCCCCAAGTGACAGCTCCGCACACAAGGCCCCATTATCGCTCTCCACCGAGGATAAATCACAAGAGACTCCTTTACCGTCTCTAAAAATTAATTTTAGAAATTCAATAAAATCTCAGTAATTAGTGAAATTCTGTGACTGGACACTGGCCAATTTAGACACATTCTAACAATGGCAATAAAATTTACATCAGGATCAGGTGTAAACAATGTCATTGTGCCATCCAGTCCTGAGGTCAGGGCCTGTTTTAGACAAAGTGGGGCTCTGGACAAAAGACTAAAGTTGGGCCCTGAATGTTCACATATGGCAGAATACTCCACACGGAGAATAGCTGTTCCCCCAGACCTCGTCCCAGCCTCTCATACAGCCAGATCATAATTCCCACACACTGCACTGATGAGGGGTAGTCACCCCAAAATGCAGCGTCTGCAGTTTGGGGTTCTGATCCTGCACAAATCCTGAGTCATATTAAAAGGCTTGTTAAAGAGTCGATTATGACTTTCAGGATTGTGTGAAGTGACAATTTGCATGCACACATTGCACTGTCACACTCAAACATTTAGGCTATGTTCACACAGAACGCTTGTGCTCCATTTTTGTTGATCTGTTTTTGGTACAGTTTCTGCATCAAAAACGGATCCTCTTTTTGCAAAAAAGCATCACAAATGCATCATCCTTTTGTGCTGCTCTTTTGCTCCATTTTCGGGGGACACGTGATCTTACAGTGAGCCCCGGTGAAGTTTTCTAGGCACCGGCAAGTCCTGTTTGTGTGTAGCATGTACGGTACTTTAGGACATGTGACTCAGTCACATGGTGATTCACATGGTCCCAGGTCCTGGAAGCACCATAGAGGTTACTCACAGGTCCTGGAGGAACGCGGGATCTCAATGCCACTGGATATCTGAAATGGCTACATGATTCACATATCCAGTGGCATTGAGGTTTCCATTGATGGAGAATGGCCCCACTATCTTTGTACTCCTTATATCGCACCATACCATCAATGTTTGTGTTCCAGCAGTCTTGGAGGGATCTATCCACTGGGGGTTAGTGTCAGATAATAGCGGGGGTTTTGTTTGTTAACTTCACCATTCACAGTAAAGTTCTCCTCATCCCTCATCTGAAGACGATTGTCTATGCTGTGAAGATACGAGATGTGCAGCATCTGACACAGCGGATCCTGGAAGCCTGTGCAGCATTTCTTCTGTGGTGTCGCTATCAGTGTCAAGAGTGGTAGAAGAGGGTTGTATTGACAATCCAACACAATGGGCAGCACTGTGAACACATTTTATAAGTGGTCATAAACTTGTAAATAACTCATGAAAGAATAAAGTTACGGTAAAATCAAGGTCACCATTGTTTTTCTTATGAAATTCTCAATAAGTTTGATGTGTCACATGACCCTCTTCACATTGAAAAAAATAAAGTTGGATCCAAAATGCCTGACTTCAAAATGGCCGCCATGGTCACCGCCCACCTGGAAAAGATTTACCCTCCCATATACTAATGTGCCACAAACAGGCAGTTGATATCACCAACCATTCCCATTGCATCCATATAAATGGCCCACCCTGTACAGTGAGCACATAGGCCCCATTAACATTTCTGCGTATGTGCCGTTACCTGCGTTTGCCTGCCCTGCGCTAGCGCAAAAAGCAAGCGCAGGTGCTTCTCAGGCAAACGCAGGCCTGCACATGAGAGCAGAGATGGCCAGCTCCTGCGCTTGCCTGCGTCCCCGCTGCCATTACCTGCAATGGTGAGCGCTGGACGTGAAATGCCGGGAGCGCAGGTCTGAAGAGGGGCGGAGTCTGAGCGCACGCGTCACACAGGATGCGCCGGAGACGTTGGGCCAGGATAGATCAGAGAACATGAGATAAAGAGTGTCCCAGGTGGGAGAGCCAAGGCAGCATAAGAAGTTGGGAAGCTAAGTACCGTCCATATTGGCAAACTAATTCCTGAAAGGGAGAAGAACACGCGGAACCGCATGTTGAGAATAGGACTCTCATTGACTGGACTCTAGTACTAAGTTGGGTTGTGTCAAACAGTGTAAACAGAGTCCAAGCGAGTTAAGAGAAAGGAATTGAGACTGTATGTGGAAATCAGGGGCGGACCTACCGGCTAGGGGGTCCCTCAGGCACCTGTAGGGGGGCCACTGCACCTCCCTGCAGTTGGGTCCGGGTCTCCAGCCGCCCACCGCAGATCGCGATAGTCTGTCAGTGGTCAGATGAGAGGAGAAGTGAGTGAAGCTTCCTGCTTCCTGCCCTGCGGCTGATCCCACCCCTCTTCTTCTCTCAACTCGCAGACGCAGGTAGCAGCCCATACTCACTAGCACTTCCCCAAACACCACCCACCCCGCTCCTCACTTGCACAACCCCCGCCCCCCCCCCCCCCCCCGCTCCTCACCAGCACCAGGGCCCGCCTGGCTATGGTTCCGCCACTAGTGGAAATGCTCCATATCGTGAAGGACACATACTGTAAGCTTTGATTCCACTATCTACTGTAAATAATCCCCATTAAGTCACCATTTAGTAAAAAGTTTAATTTTGAGTTGTGGCCTCTCCCCCTGAATACCTGGTCCCGGTAGGGCGAAGTCACCGACATCATGCAGCCCCTCAATACAAGTCCACGAGCCCAGCCAGGACCCCCAACTACATGCAACATGTCGGGGCATAAGAGATGAGTTCCTCACCCTCGGCTACCGCTCCGAGCCACGTTACCAGCAAACTGCCCTCCCCCCCAACAAGTAGATAGTAAGGAGGCAGGGGAACGCTCTGTTCCAGTAGTCAAGACCTAAAAAACCTAATAATATTTCCAAGGTAAAAAATACAATCAGACGCGTGACATCCAGAAAACCCAATAAGAACCGGAACATTTCGGCTATGCCTTAACCATGATTAAGGAATAGTCGAAACGCGACAATTTTTATTGGGTTTTTTGAATGTCTGACTGTATTTTTTACACTAGAAATATTAAAGAGGAGTTTTCTTTATGTGTTGACTACGAGATTCCTTCATTGCCAGATATCCTTCCTTCATTACATCTGCTGTGTAGCTGTAGCACCCCATGGGTTAATGTGCCACAGTGACATCACACGGGTTCCCTCCCCACAACACACTAACTTACACTAGCACCTCTGGGCCAGGAGGGGGAGCAAAACCTGCACTCTTATATACTCCAGGTCCACAGGAAGTAGTTAGTTCAGTTCCTGGGAGAACTGAGAGAGACTGTAGTGTCAAGGAGCTATGAGAGGCTTCTCTACAGTCTGCTCACGCTTCCAGGCTTAGTTAGGGTCTGAGGGAAGGAGAACTAAGAGCAGAGGAACATATCTGGGAGCTTGAGTGCCACCATCACTTGCCCCAGAAGAGCGCACAGAACGGACACCGGATCCGACACTGTGACTGACACACACAGCACAGTGAATCCTGGAGTAGTGGAGTCTCTAAACCACCACAGTACCAGAGCAAAGCCACACTGCAGGGTCAGCACAGCACAGAGGACTCAAGTTGCCTAGCCAAGTGGTACCAGCAGAACAGAGAGAGAGTGAGACAGTCCCAGCAGCTAAGCTAGACGCAGCAGCCAGGACACACACACAGCGCAGCACGAGTAAGCTGATGACCCGGACAGGGTGGGAAGAAAACCAGGCCCAGTACAGACTCCGTGGACGATCTGCAACAACATCGCAGTAAAGCTTTGGAAACTACAAAACGTGAGTGTGTGTTCCTTAACCCGTCTCCACTATTCACATACATCATAGACTTTACCAACACTGCCCCGGGGAACCCAGTTCTGCCTACGGAGAACTATCCCATCTTAGCTGCCATCACATCATCCCCGGAGGTTCTGCGGCAGCGGTGGCCCCACTACTGGCCACACACTGTGGGTGGCGTCACGATAAACTATTCTCCCCTGTAAATACACCCTTATTATTGCCAGGGTCCGGGACATGGTCCGGCCAGGACCCCGTGACATTCCCCAGAAGCTGACACAGTCCGGTACCGAGTACCCTCGTCCCAGTGGGCTCGACATAGCCCCGGCCAGGGCTTATCCGTGCCAATTCCAGGAGCCGATTAAAGAGAGTGAAATGGCGAGTTAACACATTGTTCCTCCTTTTTCTTGTATGCATAAAATGGTACAGTCTTTTCCATTTTAGATGTATAAATTGCAGAAGTATTCAACCCCCAAAGGTTTATTTCAATTCATAATTCCAGAAATGAAATGTTTTCGTTACTTATTAGTTCATTTCTTTAACGTCGTCACGGGACGTCTCCTTCTTTAACCCGCTAAGTCAGAATTGATGGACGTCTTCTGTTTAATCATCTGCCCTTGTTATTACTCAGTAAAAGCAAGAAGTAACATAAAGGTAAAGGAAGCAGAAGGGTGCAGGATATTTAGGAGCCGCTCTCCTGCCATCGACATGGTCCCGCCCTTAGTTAATGAGTCTCCGATGCCGCTGTGTATAATGATACATTGTGTATCTGACCTTTCTGCATCTAGAAGAGGCAAAAAACATAACAAGTGCGCCCGGAATCAGCCGACTTCTCGCTTGTGCGGATTATTCACTTTTCTGTATTAAGATAGATGATGTGATTAACATAATTAAGTCTCCGGGCCCTGGAGCTTTCTATTGTAAGGCGGCAATTACTAATGGCTTCGAGTTCTTATCCATCTTTGAAGAGTCTCTCTTGCTCGGAGAAGTAGAGGTGTCATTGTTCTACGGACAGATGCTCCAAAGATTTGTCATTTAGATTTTCTTCTTGTTCATTCAAAATTTTATGGATAAACCATAATTATTTAGCAAAAGGAGAAAGTAACAGCGGGGGGGGCGCACTTCTGACCGTAGAGGCGAGTCACGCTGAGAGGGCGAAGAACGAAACTGCTCCAACAGCTTACCATCAATTCATGGGCTAAATGGGTCATAGAGAATGCAGAAAATAATCACATAATTACAAAACAAAACAACAATGCTCACCAATTTAAACCCTTATTACACTCATTGCACTTTTGATTTTAACCTCCCCTTTCTCATATAGCGAAACCAGGGGCGGACCTACCGTGGTGCAGCTGGTTCAGCTGCACCAGGGCCCCGACCGGCTAGGGGGCCCCTCAAGCCTGCAGGGGGGCCCTCAGCCGACCCCCGTAACCCGATGTCAGAGGAGAGGAGGGTCAGGCAAGGGAAGCAGGAAGCTTCCTGCTTCCCTTGCCTGATCCCGCCCCTCCTCTCCTCTGCCGCCCCGGCTCCCAGGAATGCACTCGGCACGGCTCAGCAGTTAGGAGAGTCGCATCACTAATAAAGGCCCCCCCTCCCGCACCTCGACGACGGTCGCCAGCACACACCCCCCACCCCGCTCCTCACCGATGGCCTCCAGCACCCCCCCCAAACCCCCTCCTCACCATGGCTGCACCAGGGCCCCCTGGGGTCAAGGTCCGCCACTGAGCGAAACATATGGCAAATTGGTGTCTTCCAGGATTCGGGTTCTAGATGGTCGAGGACGACCATCATTAAAGTAGAGGGAATATAATTAGACTGGAAATGTTCCCCCATGAAGACACAAATAATGTTATGATGTTTAATGCATATTGAGACACGTTATTAGGTATAGGTTGTATTATTTCTTATAGTAAAGAGTGTTAGGGTTATTTGGGACTAGCCCAGAGTGGGAGGGGCTGAAGTAAAGAAATGTATATTGTTCTTTGTTTAATATATATATTTTAATTTGTACATTTTTCAGTCTCTCTAGGGGATTTAAACATGATCATTTGATCGCATATACTGTAAGCTTTAATGGAATAAATACTGGGCTTCTTAGAAGGACCAAGATGGCAGTGACAGGGGTCTTTCAGTCTCTTAGTGGTTAGAATAACCCATTAGGGATAGTTGCTCCATATACTCTGTATGTGACCAGTGCAAATATTACACTGGTCGTAAAAGCTGTTTAACCCCCAAAACTCCCTCTCACACTGAGTTTACCTTGTTTGCCCTGAAGCCAATCATTAACCTCCACTGCTACAACTGTCAGTTTCATAATCGTTAGGCCAAGTCTGCTACATTGGACTGTTCTGGGACAGCTCTGCTACACTTTTCAATGTTCCAGCTGTGCTGCATCAGAGTCCACTGGATTAGCTCACCTAAATACCCATTGTTGAGGAAATGCAACTGTCTCAGACTCTGCTGGGTGTATTCTGCTACATCAGTTATTGAGGATCTGGCTCTGCTGCATCACCCATTAAGGTTCCAGCTCCTCTACATAAGTCATCAATGTTCCAGCTCCACTACATCAATTATCGATATTCTTGCTTAGCTACATCAGTCATCTATGTTCTGGCTCTGCTACATCAGTCATTGATGTTCGAGTTATGCTACATCAGTTTACAATGTTCCAGCTCTGCTACATCAGTCACCAAGGTTTTATATCTGCTATGTCAGTTTTTGAGTTTTCAGCTCAGTCACATCCGATGTATGGCTATGCTACATCAGTTATCAATGTTCCAGCTCTGCTACATTAGTCATCAATGTTTCAGCTCTGCTCCATCGGTTTTTGAGGTTCCAGATCTGCTGCATCAGTTTTTGAGGCTTAGGCTCAGGGCACACTGTCATGCATCAAACACAGAGCTTGTTTGATGCATGACAGTGATGCGAGTGTAATGCGTGTTTGTTGTGAGTGTGGGCTAGTGTGGTGCGTGTGGGTGAGTGTGCATGGCTGTGTGCATGTGAGTGTGCTGAGAGTGTGCTGCATGAGTGCGTGTGTGATGCTGTCCACGGTCATGAAGCAAACTTCAGGACTGCGGACAGCATTTACCGGTGAATTTAAACTCCGCGGCTGTCGAAGCTTCCCGACACAGTATGCAATCATCTGTCACCGCTGTGACAGCAGCGGTGATAGATGATTAGTAAGAATTCAGCACAGTGCTAATTTTGTAAATCGCAGGCTTAAGCTGCCTATTAACCCCATCTGCAGCCCTTGTGCGGCATGTCAGCATAGAGGCTGCAGATGCGGCTAATAAGCCGGTGTTTGAAGGGTTAACCTGATGTTAGTGTGGTGCCAGCTTGTGTCCAGGGAGTGTCCACACTCCCTGGACACATGGTGACATCACACACTGGGTGTGAATGTGTTAATATAGGGTTAAACTAAAAGCCGATAATTGTCTGGGACCAGAAATATACACTAAATGCCGGCGGCTCCTGAGTCTGGAGCTGTCCAGTTACTGTACGCTAATAGCATACAGTACATGCTGGGCGGCTACTGACAGAGCTGCCCGGCATGTACTGTACGCTATTAGTGTACAGTACTCGGACAGCTCCTGACCTTAGGAGGCTGCCAAGCATGTACTGTTTCAGCTCTTCTACATCAGATATTGAGGTTACAGCACTGATACAGTACATCAGATATTGAGGTTACAGCTCTGATACATCAGTCATCGAGGTTTCAGCTTTTCTATATCAGTTATTAAGGTTCGAGCTCTGCTGTATCAGTTATTAAGGTTCCATATCTGCTATAACAGTTATTAAGGTTCCAGCTCTGATACAGTACATCAGATATTGAGGTTTCACCTCTGATAGATCAGTCATCGAGGTTTCAGCTTTTCTACATCAGTTATTAAGGTTCAAGCTCTGCTGTATCAGTTATTAAGGTTCCAGCTCTGCTGTATCAGTTATTAAGGTTCCATATCTGCTATATCAGTTATTAAGGTTCCATATCTGCTGTATCAGTTATTAAGGTTCGAGCTCTGCTGTATCAGTTATTAAGGTTCTATATCTGCTGTATCAGTTATTAAGGTTCCAGCTCTGCTGTATCAGTTATTAAGGTTCCATATCTGCTGTATCAGTTATTAAGGTTCGAGCTCTGCTGTATCAGTTATTAAGGTTCTATATCTGCTGTATCAGTTATTAAGGTTCCAGCTCTGCTGTATCAGTTATTAAGGTTCCAGCTCTGCTGTATCAGTTATTAAGGTTCCATATCTGCTGTATCAGTTATTAAGGTTCGAGCTCTGCTATATCAGTTATTAAGGTTCCAGCTCTGCTGTATCAGTTATTAAGGTTCCATATCTGCTGTATCAGTTATTAAGGTTCCAGCTCTGCTGTATCAGTTATTAAGGTTCCATATCTGCTGTATCAGTTATTAAGGTTCCAGCTCTGCTGTATCAGTTATTAAGGTTCCAGCTCTGATACAGTACATCAGATATTGAGGTTTCACTTCTGATAGATCAGTCATCGAGGTTTCAGCTCCTCTACATCAGTTATTAAGGTTCCAGCTCTGATACAGTACATCAGATATTGAGGTTTCAGCTCTGATAGATCAGTCATCGAGGTTTCAGCTTTTCTACATACGTTCTCGAGGTTTCAGCTCCTCTACATCAGTTATTGAGGCTCCAGCTCTGCTACAAAATCATCTCTGCCTGATTCATCTTTGCCACCTCTTCACCCCCAATCTGCCATCCTGGAACACCAGCCACACTTGTCTTATAAATTGGCTGATATTTATTGCATTTAGAAGTGTCTGTAGGTTTACAACAGAGAACTTTAGGTTCATTCCTTGCTCTGTGTCACAACATAATGAGCTTCTCATACACAATATTCATGTTTACAACTTATCTTCTGTCTCCTTTATCAGAGTCCTATCAGGAGGGCCAAAGAGGTGTGAACACTGCACAGCCCCTTCATCCCAAAAAGTGTTGGTGGTCCGGCACAAGACACATCCATCCCTCATAATCTCTGACAAAACTATGGGTTCACTATTCACACTGAAATATTCACATGGACTATGCATATTCTTCTGATTTCTGGGAGTCTGCCATAACAAGAGGATAGACCGTCCAAGGCTGGATCCCCGCGGTGTGAGACGCCTGATGGATTACACCATTGTATTGCACAGATCACCACCATGCTAAAACTTCATGACACTGGGGAGTTTCTCCATAAATGAATGTATTTGGGGCTGAAAGTAATTTTCATCATTGGGTTTCATTAAAAAATTTGTAATTTTGGCATATTCACTGCAATGCCAGCCGGAGAATGGGAAGTACAAGGGCAGCAATCGCCCATCTAATCCATGACCAGACTTTACTCCAGAAATCTCACTAGTCAGATTTGTGGCGAGGAGAACACAAAGAAAATATTCTGGCAAAATTTGGGTGGATTTGCTGAATTGAATGTAAAGGGACTATGTCATGCCATTTTTATTAGTATGATACTAAAAGTACCCTTGGATAGTGCCTGGGCAGCTCTTTCAGAATATGTAAAAATCATTACTTTACCCTTTGTAGTTCTCTTGCTAGAAGCACCTTCACACCAAAAGGCATTGTACTGTCCCGCACGGTGCTACTGATAGGAAGGGGGGGGGGGGGGGAGAGATGGCAGGTATGTACCAGATAGCTCATCTATGTAAGGCAATCTTCTCCATTTGTTGCTGTGAGCTGCAGCCGTGCTGTCTGTGAGAGATTCTGTGTGTTTATTTGAACATTTGTTTTGCTTTGAGTAGGAGCTGTGCTGTCTGTGAGAGATTCTGTGTGTTTATCTGAACATTTGTTTTGCTCTGAGCAACAGCCGTGCTGTCTGTGAGAGATTCTGTGTGTTTGTTTGAACATTTGTTTTGCTCTGAGCAGGAGCTGTGCTGTCTGTGAGAGATTCTGTGGGTTTAATAGAACATTTGTTTTGCTCTGAGCAGGAGCCGTGCTGTCTGTGTGTTTATTTGACCATTTATTTTGCTGCATACAAGGAAAGTAGACAGAAGGATACAGTTCCCCCATGTGAGTGTTTCCGCTGCTTTGGTTTTATCCTTACAGAGGAGGGCAGTGATGTCACTACATGAATATTCATTCCCTGAGGAGTGGCCAGCAGAGTACTAAGTGTTCACTCACTGTGATTGACAGATGAAATTAATCTTTTTATTTGCAGTTTACACAGGATAGGGGGTTAGTATATATAAAAGAAATACATGAATAAAAAGAGCTTCATCAGAAGAATTAGAAAATTATATTTTACCTGACAGATTCCCTTTAAGCAGATTTTTTATTTAATTATATATACAGCTGTGGCCAAAAGTATTGACACCCCTGCAATTCTGTCAGATAATACTCAGTTTCTTCCTGAAAATGATTGCAATCACAAATTCTTTGGTATTATTATCTTCATTTAATTTGTCTTCAATGAAAAAACACAAAAAGAATTGTCCTAAAGCCAAATTGGATATAATTCCACCAAACATAAAAAAGGGGGTGGACACAAGTATTGACACTGTTAGAAAAATCATGTGATGCTTCTCTAATTTGTGTAATTAACAGCACCTGTAACTTACCTGTGGCACCTAACAGGTGTTGGCAATAACTAAATCACACTTGCAGCCAGTTGACATGGATTAAAGTTGACTCAACCTCTGTCCTGTGTCCTTGTGTGTACCACATTGAGCATGGAGAAAAGAAAAAAGAACAAAGAACTGTCTGAGGACTTGAGAAACCAAATTGTGAGGAAGCATGAGCAATCTCAAGGCTACAAGTCCATCTCCAAGGACCTGAATATTCTTGTGTCTACTGTGCGCAGTGTTATCAAGAGGTTTAAAGCCCATGGCACTGTGGCTAACCTCCCTAGATGTGGACAGAAAAGAAAAATTGAGAGATTTGAACGCAAGATTGTGCGGATGGTGGATAAAGAACCTCGACTAACATCCAAACAAGTTCAAGCTGCCCTGCAGTCCGAGGGTACAACAGTGTCAACCCGTACTATCCGTCGGCGTCTGAATGAAAAGGGACTGTATGGTAGGAGACCCAGGAAGACCCCACTTCTTACCCCGAGACATTAAAAAGCCAGGCTGGAGTTTGCCAAAACTTACCTGAGAAAGCCTAAAATGTTTTGGAAGAATGTTCTCTGGTCAGATGAGACAAAAGTAGAGCAAAGGGCAAAGGCATCAACATAGAGTTTACAGGAGAAAAAAAGAGGCATTCAAAGAAAAGAACACGCTCCCTACAGTCAGACATGGCGGAGGCTCCCTGATGTTTTGGGGTTGCTTTGCTGCCTCTGGCACTGGACTGCTTGACCGTGTGCATGGCATTATGAAGTCTGAAGACTACCAACACATTGTGCAGCATAATGTAGGGCCCAGTGTGAGAAAGCTGGGTCTCCCTCAGAGGTCATGGGTCTTCCAGCAGGACAATGACCCAAAACACACTTCAAAAAGCACTAGAAAATTTGTGAGAGAAAGCACTGGAGACTTCTAAGGTGGCAGCAATGAGTCCAGACCTGAATCCCATAGATCACCTGTGGAGAGATCTAAAAATGGCAGTTTGGAGAAGGCGCCCTTCAAATATCAGGGACCTGGAGCAGTTTGCCAAAGAAGAATGGTGTAAAATTCCAGCAGAGCATTGTAAGAAACTCATTGATGGTTACCGGAAGCGGTTGATCGCAGTTATTTTGGCTAAAGGTTGTGCAACCAAGTATTAGGCTGAGGGTGCCAATACTTTTGTCCGGCCCATTTTTGGAGTTTTGTGTGAAATGATCAATGTTTTGCTTTTTGCTTCATTCTCTTTTGTGTTTTTTCATTGAAGACAAATTAAATGAAAATAATAATAGCAAAGAATTTGTGATTGCAATCATTTTCAGGAAGAAACAGTATTATCTGACAGAATTGCAGGGGTGTCAATACTTTTGGCCACAACGGTATTCCTATTTACTGACAAGAAGAGATCTAGAAACTTTTGGCAGAACTTTTCATTATACAACATATTATACAGAACTGAGCTGGAGCTTTGATGAAACGTCTTATTTTTGTGTCCTTGTGACTTTCGTTCCCCCGGATTCGATAATCCTGTGATTTTCAGGTTCGTTTATTTTGCCGCTCGTCATTTTTAATCTATATCTGATGTATGCAAAATAAACAAATGGCAAATAAATTGCTTTCCACGTGAGGTCAGCGGGCGGCGAAATCAACCAGGTATTTTAAGACCTCGCTGCTAATTTCCAGTTTAACGATATTAAAGTTTTCACATTCCATTAAAGTGGCAGGTAGATGCCGAATGTGGAATGTAACGGCAAATTAAATTAAACTTTTACACTACGTCGCATCTATAACTTTCCATCTGTGCAGTTTATTAGCATGCCAAAAAAATTAACAACTTCAAACTGTTCCTCGAGCGGCGCCCCGGCCTCCCCGCGGTGCTCACTCACATGATGCAATCCAGAAAATTAAAATGGCAAGATTAAATTTCCAGGGCGACACGGACGACGCGGTCTTCTGAACCTCTCCATATCTGTCAATTGATGCATGAAAGTTTGAGAAACTGCGAGAAGCTGCCACCTTGGAAACACTAATGATTACTTTACTTTCCCTAAAGATTGACACATTGTATCACTGCAATAATCATCAACATTAACATAAATAAACACTTGACATAGATCCCTCTGTGTGTAATGACTATATATGTGTGATAGTGGTTATGGTGGGTTATATTTTTACTGGATTTTACAAGTGCTTTGTTGTTGCTATATCGTGTATTCTGCCCTTCCCCACTTCCTGTGTACTCATTGCACTCTTCGGGGGTCTGTTAATTGAATTACTGTGGACATGTCCTTACTTGATCATTTTAGTCCTCTACCTGCCAATGTTTGCACTACCCCCCATCAAGTGTGTCAATAGAACTCTTGGAGAGGGAGCGAGATTTGAGTCTCTTTGTGGACAGGCAGTGTGTTTTCAGTCTTTGTGTGTGTGGGACACTGAGTTGAGACCAGCTCCACAAAGAGATTTGGAGAAACCTGGATTATATGGACATACTATCTACTGCTGGATTGTTTTATGGATTTTTATCTTTGTCAAGCAATAAAGGTTCTTGAGCTGTTCACGCATCTCTCGCTCTGTTGATTGTGGGATACCGGAGATGGACCCAGTGACAATATGTATTTCACTTTATGTATTGAATTACTGAAATAAAGTAACTGTTTGATGATATTCTAATTCATTGAGATGCTCCGGTATGTATTAATCTGTGCTGTTCCTTTTTATAAGCTGCAAAGGAAGAAAGGAAGCAGGGACCGGGAAAAGACAGAAAAATAGGAAAGAAGGAGGAACAAAGAATGGAAAGATGGA
>JARQOC010000006.1:1582722-1624686 GCA_033576535.1 Allobates femoralis | reverse complement strand
TGGCAGCCCGATTCTAAAGAATCGGGTAGTCTAGAATCCATATATAGTTTATTTACGAATAGTTAGGGTAGTGCGGTGAAATTAATTGTGTGTATACAGGCGGCTCTGTGGGTAGCAGAGTATATGGTGGCTCAATGGCTAGCACTGTGCGCGGTGGCTCAGTGGTTAGCAGTGAGTGCGGTGGCTCAGTGGTTAGCAGTGAGTGCGGTGAGATTGGTCAGCGCAGCGGCGTGGGCAGAGTGGTGAGCGCAGCGGCGTAGGCAGAGTGGTCAGCGCAGCGGCGTGGGCAGTGTGGTCAGCGCAGCGGCGTGGCAGTGTGGTCAGCGCAGCGGCGTGGGCAAAGTGGTCAGCGCAGCGGCGTGGGCAGAGTGGTCAGCGCAGCGGCGTGGGCAGAGTGGTCAGCGCAGCGCCGTGGGCAGAGTGGCACATACATACAACACACACACACGCACACACAACACACACACATACCGCTATACTTACCACCGACCCTGCGTCTTCTCCGGCGCCTGGATCCTGAGTCAACATGTGGCCACCCCCGGACGACTGGAGAGGGCAAGGGACGGCTGGAGGGGCAGGGGATGGCTGGAGGGGGCAGGGGACGGCTGGAGGCTGGAGGGGACGGCTGGAGGGGACGGCTGGAGGGGGCAGGGGACGGCTGGAGGCTGGAGGGGGCAGGGGACGGCTGGAGGCTGGAGGGGGCAGGGGACGGCTGGAGGCTGGAGGGGGCAGGGGACGGCTGGAGGCTGGAGGGGGCAGAGGACAGCTGGAGGGGGCAGAGGACGGCTGGAGGGGGCAGAGGACGGCTGGAGGGGGCAGGGGACGGCTGGAGGGGGCAGGGGACGGCTGGAGGGGGCAGGGGACGGCTGGAGGGGGCAGAGGACGGCTGGAGGGGGCAGAGGACGGCTGGAGGGGGCAGAGGACGGCTGGAGGGGGCAGAGGACGGCTGGAGGGGGCAGAGGACAGCTGGAGGGTGGAGGGGGCAGAGGACGGCTGGAGGGTGGAGGGGGCAGAGGACGGCTGGAGGGTGGAGGGGGCAGAGGACGGCTGGAGGGTGGAGGGGGCAGAGGACGGCTGGAGGGTGGAGAGTGCAGAGGACGGCTGGAGGGGGCAGAGGACGGCTGGAGGGTGGAGAGTGCAGAGGACGGCTGGAGGGGGCAGAGGACGGCTGGAGGGGGCAGAGGACGGCTGGAGGGGGCAGAGGACGGCTGGAGGGGGCAGAGGACGGCTGGAGGCTGGAGAGGACGGCTGGAGGCTGGAGAGGGCAGAGGACGGCTGGAGGCTGGAGAGGGCAGAGGACGGCTGGAGAGGGCAGAGGACGGCTGGAGGCTGGAGAGGGCAGAGGACGGCTGGAGGCTGGAGAGGGCAGAGGACGGCTGGAGGCTGGAGAGGGCAGAGGACGGCTGGAGGCTGGAGAGGGCAGAGGACGGCTGGAGGGGGCGGAGGGCAGAGGACGGCTGGAGGGGGCAGAGGGCAGAGGACGGCTGGAGGGGGCAGAGGAAGGCTGGAGGGGGCAGAGGACGGCTGGAGGGGGCAGAGGACGGCTGGAGGGGGCAGAGGACGGCTGGAGGGGGCAGAGGACGGCTGGAGGGGGCAGAGGAGAGCTGGAGGCTGGAGGGGGCACAGGCTGGAGGGGGCACAGGCTGGAGGGGGCACAGGCTGGAAGGGGCACAGGCTGGAAGGGGCACAGGCTGGAAGGGGCACAGGCTGGAGGGGGCAGAGGCAGGAGGGGGCACAGGCAGGAGAGGGCACAGGCTGGAGGGGGCACAGGCTGGAGGGGGCACAGGGCACAGGCTGAAGGGGGCAGAGGCTGGAGGGGGCAGAGGCTAAAGGGAGGACAGGCTGGAGGGGGCACAGGCTGGAGGGGGCACAGGCTGAAGGGGGCACAGGCTGAAGGGGGCACAGGCTGAAGGGGGCAGAGGGCACAGGCTGGAGGGAGCACAGGGCACAGGCTGGAGGGAGCACAGGGCACAGGCTGGAGGGGGCACAGGCTGGAGGGGGCACAGGGCACAGGCTGGAGGGGGCACAGGCTGGAGGGGGCACAGGACACAGGCTGGAGGGGGAAGAGGCTGGAGGGGGCACAGGACACAGGCTGGAGGGGGCACAGGCTGGAGGGGGCACAGGCTGGAGGAGGCACAGGCTGGAGGGGGCACAGGCTGGAAGGGGCACAGGCTGGAGGGGGCACAGGCTGGAGGGGGCACAGGCTGGAGGGGGCACAGGCTGGAGGGAGCACAGGCTGCAGCGGAGCCGGCAGGCACAGGCTGAGGCGGAGGCTGGAGGGCAGACTCACCGCGCCGCGCGTCGGGTGTAGGAGGAGAGGAGGGGCGGGCAGAGCTGCAGGACAGAAAGTCCCACCCTCCCTCCTCTCCAGGCGCGCGGGTACCCCCAGAGGTTGTGTGGCCCCCCGAGGTGGCGGGGGAGCGTTGCCGGCGGAGGCCGCACACCGGAGTGTGGGCCGGTCCGGGCCGGTTCCCTCATGTTGATGGGCACACACCAGCCTCTGTGCGGACCCAGTGGCGGCATGGCGGTCCCTGATGGAGAGTGGGCGGTGAGCTGCAGGGCTGTGGGCCGGATGTGGGTGGGCGCAGACGGGGCTCTGTTCAAGGCCGGTGGCTGGGGCTCTGTGGGTCTGGTGCTTCCGGTTCCGGTGTTTGACACAGGACGGAGGCCATCACGGAAGTTGAGCGGATTTTGGGCGGAAGTGGCCTTCGGGTTTCATGTATAAGATAGAATAGAATTCAATAGGGAGCTGTAAGCTGATCCCTCAGTGATTTTGTATCAAGCAGTAAGGATTTTAGCAATTTTTTCCAGAGTGACTTATACATTTTAGGAGGTGGGGAGAGGCATGATTGTCCACTGTTCTGTCTTGTAAGCTAAAATAGGGTGAGACTTATGAAAAATCCATGGCATTCAGAGCAAAATAGGAGTGTAACCTGAATTAGTGGGGCATTTACAAGACAAGTGGAGGAGTTGGGTGCGACATAAATGTCTTTAGAAAACTTGGAAACTACAGGTACATGTGTTTATTTCTGTTAATGTTGATGATTACTGAAACCCCAAAAGTCATTATATCAGAAAGTAGGTGGATGAATTGTTAAACACCACGCTGCCGTATTCCACCATAGTGTGAATATAATATTGATTTAATTAGTCAACGTGCACGTAGCAATGGTGTTTATGTAAAAAGTCCAGCCGGTTTATTGAGGCATCATAGCACTAACTATAGTATGGATCATTGCAATGCCGCAGTAGGGACAATACACACACAGTGAGAACCTTCTCAATAACAGCTACGCCCGTCAGGCTTCGGATACATCCCTCAGCAAGGTAACAACATCAATGTCCATATCACAACATAGCCTTTTACCTTTCTGGGCTCTGACCGCCTCTATCAGCTCTGCTCCATCAGGCTGTAGCATTAAGGCTCTGCACACGTGATGTCTAGTCCTCGTGCCGTCCAGGGATGACAGAGACTGTGACTCCAAACTGTGTGTCTTTCACAAACCCCGAAGCCAGCTCCACTCTCATGCATGCTCATTTGCCATGTGGATCAAACTAGAAGTCCAGAACCAAGGACACACAGACCATATGATCCATCAGGAGTCTCATTATATCCATGAGATACACTTATGGGAGGTATGTGGATGTTCAGTCCCTCCCATCACTTCTGAACATCCTATGAAAGCAGCCCTTAACATAAAAATAAGATTCCTGGTACTTTAAGTTCTATCTGGTTCCATATCGCATCAGATCTCCATCTGATTGCCGGTATACCTTACAAGACTTTTCCATCATCAGCCGCTACCAGTGTGACCTTTAATTCAGAGACTTTCCTGCCTTCTTCACTGTGTTAAACATTTCATTGTACTGCATAGTTCCTCTGCTCCTGTTTGCTTCACGTGTGCTCAAATACAGACCTTCACTTTAATACCTTGTCTCAGTCGTGTCTTTGCTCCCACGCTATTAGATTCCTGAGTTATCCACAATAGTTATTACAGAACTATTGGTAAGGAGATGAGAATCATAACTGGAGAAAGATATAATATATATCACAAAGTTATATTCAATTTATTTATTATATGGATTTATGCAAAGTGTGTTAAACTGACTGTGACCATTAAAATTAACAAGTCCAGGAAGTTTGACCACACGACCTTACAAGATGTAAGCATGGACGAACATAGGCATCGTCATTACCTTTTGTATTGTCATCTCATTGTAATGCTGAGGGCTAAGTGGCAAACAAAAATGCATTTGATTCTGCAATAATAACCCATTAATACAACGGTTTACATGTAATCGTTCACACTCGGCTGCTTCAGCAAATTAAGTATCTTTTGATTTTCTGTACATTTGGACACCAGATGACATCACATTCATCCCCTGTTGGAATATCACGGTTGAGCATCATTATCCTCACCTATCATTACCGTCCAAGCAAATTGTCTCCAGCCCCTATGTTAATTAGTATTGCAGGTTTCACTGACAGAGACAACAGCTTGGCAACAAAGTATTAATTGCAGAACGGTAATGATGCTCATGACATATTAATGGCCATTTTTGCATCTGTTTACGAGGGAGCCGTGTTCATTTTTCTGTTCCATTTAAAGATCTGAGACGACATTAGCGAGAAGGTGAAATGATTGCAAAGGCGAACAAATCGTCAACGTACCGGCACTGCACCCGTCACGTAAACGCATCATTATCAGGACCCTGCCAGGATACATTGTGTCCGCACGAAGTCCGAATGTAAATATTTACCATTTGCAATTCTAAATTGGATACACAATCATTAAATAATAATAATCTGCAATGGAAGTTGCTGTTGCTGGTGTGAAAACAATGGAAATGTGAGCGAGTCAGGAGGCGGTGATGACCCGTGGACCCCTCCAACGCTCGCTGCACTTCTAAGCTGTTGAAATAGCAGCCATTCATCACTCATGTTGTGTGTGGGCTTTTGCTTAGGCGCAGCACATCATGTTTTTGGAGCTATTTTTCTTTGTCTATGAGCGATTCACAATTGGCAGATTTGATGCAGAAATTTTCAGCAACTGTTCCATTTATCCGTACTGCGCAAAGCCACATTTATAAGATGGGGAAAGCTTGTTGGGTATATCATTATTCCACAGATCCACATTAACCAGACTAGTCCGAAACGGGTCGAGTTGGTCTCCATCCAAACAACCTTATTAAGGTGGATCACACTTGCATTTCTGCCGAATCTGATCTCTTAATCAGCCGACTCCTAGACTAGAATCGGGTGTCAGGACGCTAACGCATGGTCTTTATCCCGATTTAATACCAAATGCAAACGCTTATTAACGCTGCGTCCGGACGTTCACGACTGCTTGCATTTATCTGCAACGACATCGTTTGTACATGCTTGATGCGTTCAGCGTCCCTTAAATGGGATACCATGCGGCACTAAAAACGACATGCACGAGACTTTAGAATGGGACCTAGGCACATGCAACGGCATAAGGTTACCCCCGGATAATTACAAATGGTCTATTAGCCTCCTCTCTGGACGCACAAAGTGGCAATTTTGCAACTCGTTAAAAAGCCTGATGTCACCGGTTGTGGTGCTCTGCGGCCAAAAACAGAATGGGTTTCAATGGGTCGGATCTGGCCAGGCTGGAGGTGGCTTTCACAATGAGTATGCCTGAGTCAGTGGCGGACCTTCAGCCTGGCGGGCCCTGGTGCAGCTGTCGGTGAGGAGCGGGGGGATGGGGGGTGCCGGTGGTGCTAGCAGCTTTAGGTGAGGAGGGGGGGAGGGGGTTTAGTGCTGGCAGCTTTAGGTAAGGAGCGGGGGGGGGTGTTAGCAGGGGCGGGTTGCGGGCGGCTCCTACCTGCAGCAAGCCGCGCATTGCGGAACTGGGAGCCGGGCTGCAGAGGAGATGAGGGGCGGGAACCTCCTCTCCTCTGACACACAGGGTCACAGGGGGCCCCCTACCCGGTCTGGGCCCTGGTGCAGCTGAACCAGCTGCACCACGGTAGGTCCGCCCCTGCCCTGAGCCCCTCCCAATGCCCTCCCATTAGCCGCGTCCTATCTGAATTTTCAATTTTCCAACGGATCAAGCAAAAAAACGGATGCAACCACAGTGTTTATTTGCCTGATCCAGCATAATACCGCTGCAGTTGCATACGGTTGCAAAAACAAACCCGAATGCGGTTGGACGTGTTTTTTAGGTTGATCGAACCTGAATACAAGTGTTCAAAGTTTTTATGACATTTTCTGGCATCAAAGCTTTGAATCGACACTTAGTTTCTTGGGCAGAGTAGAAGGTTCACACCAAGGTCCATCAGGCGACATCTGGAATAAATGGAGATTTTAAAGGGATGCTTTTACTAATTAAACTAGTGCTACAGCTGTATAGGTCCCAGTACAATGATAAAAATGACCCTTTTTTTTTAGTAATCCAATGTACTAGCACTGAGAAATGAAGCTTCAAAGTCACATGCAAATAAGTCTGGAATTGTAATACAGAATGTCTTGACCCGCCCATATTGCACCTCCAAGGTAATTTGCATGTGTCTTTAAAGCTTGTTTTCTCAGTGCTGGTACATTAGTTTACTACAAGACAGGTGTCATTATTCTTTTTGTACTAAGACCTATACAGCCATGGGCTTGGGGTCAGTGGGGCATATGCCACCCGGCCGATCCCTATACAGCTGTTCAAGGTACAGGCACTGTGCTTTGAATGCGGCTGTGAAAATTTCCCTTGTAAATGTCACGTCCCCCCAGAGCGGTGGGGTACTCGGGATCAGGCAACAGTTCTGCTGGGAAGTCACGGGGGTCGAAACCCAGCTCCGTCACCCTGGCGGTGTCAATAAAAGTTTGGGGGATAGGGTTTTGGGGATGACTGTCATGACGCCACCTATGGTGCTCGGCCAGGGATAGCTGATGCTGCAGTTCAGACCTCTGGGGCAGATGACGATGCAGCCAGATGTTGTCGCTCCCTGTAGGCGGAGCAGGACCCCAGAGCAGTAATTAAAGTCAATGTGTGGATGGTGCTGAAGTGATAGTGCAGAACCGGAAACGCTGGAATGATTTGAGGACACAGCAAATGCAGTTTCACTCGTTTACTCACAGTTGTTTAGCAGCCACATTCAGCCGGGTGCTGTGTCCTAGGAACAAGGGGTTCTGCCACTCTCAGGTAGATTGGGAAACACTTAACCGTCACCCCGTTCTGAGTACCTTTTCTGGGTCGTCTCACTTGTGCTGGCTCTCTCCCTCCAGTCCTGCACCTCATGCTCAGTGTCCTGTGCCAGCGACCACGGACCCTCCTGCACGATGTTCTCTCTGTCCCATTTGGCCCTATACGGCCACCTTTGCAGTGACTGACGTGGCTTTGGCTGCTGCTCTTGGAGAAACAGCAGCCTTCGGTTCGTTAGCTGAGTCCTTAGTCCACTCCCCTAGTCTGGGCCCAGTGACCCTCTACGGCCCTGGTCCCTCCACTGCCTGCAACCAGCAATGGATGCGAGCCCCGTGGGTGGGTTTCTCTCTTCCTCTGCCTTTGTTACCCCTTCCTTCTGTGGAGCTCCTGCCTGGCTCCCGCTGTCTTCCTTGTCCTGGGATGAGCCTCTCTGATCCAATTCCCAGGACGCCTTTTCTCACATCTCTCCTGCAACTCCTCTACTCCTCACTCCTCTCTCTCCTCGTGGTTACTACTCCTCCCCCCAATTCATGATTTGCCTCTCTTACTCTTCTTATTGTGACTCCTTCTTAGTGGCTCCCCTTTTCAACCTCCACCTCTCTTAGTCCCATCTCCAGCTAGGGATGGGGGTTTGATCAGTCCCCCCACCTTGATGGTCTGGAGTGCCTAATGGTGCGGTGTGTGGGTACCGGGTAGTGAACCTGGGGATGGGGGTACCACAGCTCTGGCTAAGGTGCAGAACCTCTCTGGCAACTGGACCCTCAGGGGTGCCGCATAAGCTTGTAGCTTTAAATCAGACTACCTTTTTAAGGATGGGCCGCTACTCATGGGCCTCTGCTGTGTGCTTGCCCCCCAAGCTAAAATTTTCTAACCAGCCCCTGGCCATAACACTAGCGAAAGTAGTAAGAGTTGTTCCTGAGAGATTCCCTTTAAATACACAGCTCCCTCATGTCTTTTCTCCCCGTGTGCTGACGAATGATGTCGAAGACACAACGAGTGTAAATTATTCTTTAAGGCCGTGTTACTTCATGGATTGTGATATTAAAGGACACAACTCTGACTCCATAGAATAATTGCAGGTCCGTCACCTGAATCGTAGCCGGGTCACAAGCCACCAGGGGTCATGTAAGACAATTTACTGTTTCTCAAGGGGATTTCGAGAGAAGACAGAGAATACCATGGTTTTACCAGTTATCCAAGAAAACCATTTCTTCACCTGCTGATGTTAACCTTTTCCAGGCCACCTATAGATGAGAAGCAATTAATGGTGGAAAACTATGGTTGCAAGAGTGGACTGGGCGGGGGAGCAGGGAGGCATTTGCCCCCCGGGCTGGTGACTTCTCAACAGTTCAGGGCCGGTTGCCATCTTAAAGGGTCTTAAAGTTGCAAAATTAACTCATTGCATGTGCTATTATTTGTTTTTCTTTGAAATGCCTTCAACAGATTCCTAAATGGAAGCCAATGAGCACATCTATGGCAATAAGTAATACTACTTTTTAGTAGGGCTTATTGCTAAAGAGGTAGATGGCAGCAGATTTTTATCAAAAGCGTATCGATACACTTTGTGAATTCCAATAATAGTTAACTTACATTGCTAGGATCAAGGAGTACAATAACAGAAGATGACAGCACTGGTAGCTATTGATGGGTGAACCCGAGCAGTGAAGTTCGGGGTCTGTACCGAACAACAAGTGTTCGGGCACAGACTCCAAACATGGACTTCCCTGAGTGTGTCATACTGTTTGAATAACAATAAATATCAGCGTCATACTTACCGGCATCCGCATGCTTGTACTTCCGGGGCCGCTCCTATTCACTGCACTAGCTCCAACAGCCAATCACAGATGCCCACTCTCTGTGACAGCATCTATGATTGGCTGTTCCCAATCAAAGGGAGTCTATTTTTTTATTTAATTATTTAAATAAATAATTAAAGAAAAAACGTTGGTCTTTGCCCTATATTTTGATTAACAGGCATGGTAAAAACCAAGCCGATAGTTATTGTTAAAGAATAGCAGCCCGCAGCCTCCACATAAATTGGTGCATTCATAGGAAGCGCCAAATCCTGACGCTTTACGCTGCTCTTCCTGTTGCCCTGCTGCGGTGGGATCGGGGTGATAAAAGGGGTTGATGATAGCTGAATATTAACAGCTTATTTTAAAGTCCAGGTTGATAATGTCAGGCCTCTATGAGACAATCCTGTTATCAATCCTGTGAGGAAATAGTTATATAAAACACAACAGAGACCAATCCTTTCTGTGAAATAAATCACACTCATTTTCCCATTTTTTAACCCAAAACATACCCTCTGATGGTAATCTACAATGATGATCCTGGTTCCATGAAACACATGATCCTGGCTCTGCTTCATCCAGAGATTGCAGCAACAGAACAAGCATCCTTTCCGCAGAAAGCAGTGACCCACTCACTGAGTCACTGAAGAATCCCCGTGGCTGTGCTGCCATGTCCTGAAGTCTGGAAGCGGGGTCACCTGAGTTCACCGCCGCGGGGAGCTCTCAGTGACTCAGCGAATGATTTCACCATTTCCCAGGAAGTCAATGTGATCAAAGAGACTGCAGCAAGAGGACGCTTGTTCCATCGCTGCAATCTCTGGATGAAGAAGAGCCAGGATCATAAGCTTCATGGGTCCATCATTGTGGACTACAGTTAGTGGGTATGTTGGGGTAATAAATTGAAAAATAAGGGTTGTCTGTCTGATTTATTTCAAATAAAGGATTTTTCTCTGTGTGTTGTCTTTTTTAACTATTTCCTCACATGTTATCAATTTGGACTTAATGACAAGCTGTCAATACTCAGCTGTCACTAACCCCTTCTATCACTCCGATGCCATCGCACCAGGGCATTGGGAAGAGAATTCCACACCAAACATAAAAAAGGGGGTGGACAAAAGTATTGGCACTGTTAGAAAAATCATGTGATGCTTCTCTAATTTGTGTAATTAACAGCACCTGTAACTTACCTGTGGCACCTAACAGGTGTTGGCAATAACTAAATCACACTTGCAGCCAGTTGACATGGATTAAAGTTGACTCAACCTCTATCCTGTGTCCTTGTGTGTACCACATTGAGCACGGAGAAAAGAAAGAAGACCAAAGAACTGTCTGAGGACTTGAGAAACCAAATTGTGAGGAAGCATGAGCAATCTCAAGGCTACAAGTCCATCTCCAAAGACCTGAATGTTCCTGTGTCTACCGTGCACAGTGTCATCAAGAAGTGTAAAGCCCATGGCACTGTGGCTAACCTCCCTAGATGTGGACGGAAAAGAAAAATTGTCAAGAGATTTCAATGCAAGATTGTGCGGATTGTGGATAAAGAACCTCGACTAACATCCAAACAAGTTCAAGCTGCCCTGCAGTCCGAGGGTACAACAGTGTGAACCCATACTATCCGTCTGCGTCTGAATGAAAAGGGACTGTATGGCAGGAGACCCAGGAAGACCCCACTTCTTACCCCGAGACATAAAAAAGCCAGGCTGGAGTTTGCCAGAACTTAGCTGAGAAAGCCTAAAACGTTTTGGAAGAATGTTCTCTGGTCAGAAGAGACAGAAGTAGAGTTTTATGGGCAAAAGCATCAACATAGAGTTTACAGGAGAAAAAAAGAGGCATTCAAAGAAAAGAACACGGTCCCTACAGTCAGACATGGCGGAGGCTCCCTGATGTTTTGGGGTTGCTTTGCTGCCTCTGGCACTGGACTGCTTGACTGTGTGCATGGCATTATGAAGTCTGAAGACTACCAACACATTGTGCAGCATAATGTAGGGTCCAGTGTGAGAAAGCTGGGTCTCCCTCAGAGGTCAGGGGTCTTCCAGCAGGACAATGACCCAAAACACACTTCAAAAAGCACAAGAAAATGGTGTGAGAGAAAGCACTGGAGACTTCTAAGGTGGCAGCAATGAGTCCAGACCTGAATCCCATAGATCACCTGTGGAGAGATCTAACAATGGCAGTTTGGAGAAGGCGCCCTTCACATATCAGGGACCTGGAGCAGTTTGCCAAAGAAGAATGGTGTAAAATTCCAGCAGAGCATTGTAAGAAACTCATTGATGTTACCGGAAGCGGTTGATCGTAGTTATTTTGGCTAAAGGTTGTGCAACCAAGTATTAGGCTGAGGGTGCGAATACTTTTGTCCGGCCCATTTTTGGAGTTTTGTGTGAAATGATCAATGTTTTGCTTTTTGCTTCATTCTGTTTTGTGTTTTTTCATTGAAGACAAATTAAATGAAGATAATAATAGCAAAGAATTTGTGATTGCAGGAAGAAACGGAGTATTATCTGACAGAATTGCAGGGGTGTCAATACTTTTGGCCACAACTGTATAGTGGCTGTCTTAGCGAGATGAGCTTTTTTGTCACAAATCATCTACTTGTTGTGTGATAAGGACGCTGTGAGTGACAGCTCAGTCACTCAATAGATGGCAGGGGCAGGCTGGGCTGTCAAGACTCTGAATAACAGCAATGCCGCCCAATCTGGGACTGGAGGAGGCTGAGTCGTTTCTATACAAATTGAGGATTGCTTTGCATTAGGGGCTGGGGCTGCTGGCTTTCTTCAAAAGTCGCCCTTTAGGGTGACTACCTAACTACTTATCTGGTTGACAGTAGTCAGATTATTGCCAGTTATAGCTTTAAGCTCGGTGGTGCCTGTGTGCCTGGTTCCTTTGCCTGACCTCACTTTTGACTACCCATTTGCCTACCCCCTTTATCTTGATCCACTTCCTTCATGGAATTCTGACCTTGGACCATGACCTGATTATGCATCTTACTCCTTTTGGGTTATTACCAGTCATCTTGATACCTGATCCTTGACTACTCAGCCTCACAACTGTCATTGAGTCACACTTTTGTGCCAATACCAGTCAAGCCGTTCCTCAGCAGCTTAGAACTAAACCTGCACATTATTTTGACAAGTTGAAAACAAAATAGTGCAAAAGTAAAAATGTTGCATTACTTCTAAGATACAATGTTGCTCTTAAAATTCAGCAGTTTCGTAGTTTGAGAAGTTCATGATCGTCCAGTGCGGTCGATTTGCACTTTCGAGTCTTGATAGTAAATAAAACATCGGTTCCGAATTATTCTTTAAAAATATAAATAAGTATTTATTCTCCGGGAAGAGAATGTAGCGCAGTAGTTACCATGGCGACGGCTCTAACGCTCCGGGAACGTCTGTAAATTCCGTCGTCCTGTTTTGTTTCATTAGTCTATTTTTGCCTCCTCCGCGGATGTGATTGTTTGTTTAGATTGTTCTCCTGTAGATTCAGACAGGATTCACCGGCTTCAGACCGCGAACACCAGTGACTCTCGATGCTCATTATCTTCTTGGATCTCGTTAAATTCCGAGCAAACAGAAGTTCAATAAGATTTTTTTGTGTTAATTTTGAAAAATGAAATACAAGTTATGATTATTTAGAACTCAACTTTTCTAAAAATATCTTTTGCTAAGTTCCCCTGAGTTTATTTGTACATTTGCTTGCTCTGATCTTCAAGTCTACGATGTTTCTCTCTTCTAGGTGTGATGGGGCGACCACTGAACAGAACTCATAGGGTTACACGCGGGAGTTCAGGGAAATACACGGCCTTACAGGTTTTGCAATGTGATCATTTTTAAGTTAGTTAAAAGTTACCTGTCATCTGATTTGTGCATATAAAAGAAAAGCGCCCCCTTCAGGAGCACCTGTGCGCATTTTAAGGAGGCGGTTATTTTGACCTGTATTATAATTATCTGTTTCCGGTCCAATGGGCTTGATTGTAGCTCAGTCCATCCTGCCTCTCGTCACCGTCCATCCCACCTCTCCTCGCCGTCCATCCCACCTCTCCTCGCCGTCCATCCCACCTCTCCTCGCCGTCCATCCCACCTCTCCTCGCCATCTGTCCTGCCTCTCCTCACCGTCCATCTCACCTCTCCTCATCGTCCATCCCATCTCTCCTCGCTGTCCATCCTGCCTCTCGTCTCCGTCCATCCCTCCTCTCCTCGCCGTCCGTCCTGCCTCTCCTCATCGTCCATCCCACCTCTCCTCGCTGTCTGTCCTGTCTCTCTTCACCATCCATCTCACCTCCCCTCACTGTCCATCCCACCTCTCCTCGCTGTCTGTCCTGTCTCTCTTCACCATCCATCTCACCTCTCCTCACCGTCCATCCCGCCTCTCCTCACCGTCCATCCCGCCTCTCCTCACTGTCCATCCCGCCTCTCCTCACCGTCCATCCCGCCTCTCCTCACCATCCATCTCACCTCTCCTCACTGTCCATCCCGCCTCTCCTTGCCGTCCATCCAGCCTGTCCCCGCTGTCTGTCCTGTCTCTCTTCACCGTCCATCCCACCTCTCCCCCCATCCGTCCCACCTGTTCTCGCCGTCCATCCTATCTCTCTTCACCGTCTGTCCCGCCTTTGCTCGACATCCGCCCCGCCTCTCCTCACCACCTATTCCGCCTCTCCTCGCCGTCCGAGGATGAATGACATATATAACAGGATGGGGGACATATATCAGGATGGCGGACATATATACCAGGATGGGGCACATATATACCAGGATCGAAGGCATATATACCAGGATGGGGATCATGTATACTAGGATGGGGGATATATATATATATACCAGGATAGGGGACATATATATATCTGGATGGGGGACATATATAACAGGATGAAGACATATATTCCAGGATGGGGAGAATGTGTATAACAGGTTGGTGCACCGCTGCCCGACTAATCTACCTGTCCTCCCGCTACTCCCCTGTCTCCCCCTCATGCCAAGCCCTTCACTGGCTCCCCGCCTCCAAGAGATCCCAATTCAAAACACTAACCATGGCGTACAAAGCCATCCACAACCTGGCCCCACCATACATCTCCGACCTGGTCTCCCGATACCTACCCTCACGCAACCTCCGCTCCTCCCAAGAACTCCTCCTCTGCTCCCCCCTCATCACCTCTTCGCACAACCGAGTCCAGGACTTCTCCCGGGCATCTGCCTTACTCTGGAACTCCCTGCCCGAACACGTCAGACACTCTCCTACCCTGAGAAGCTTCAAGTGTCACCTGAAGACTCACTATTCCGTCAAGCCTACAACCTGCCATGAGACCCGGTCGACCGCCCCATACCTGACATTCCCCCATCCTACTGTATCCTAACCCAACCCTCATAGACTGTGAGCCCTCGTGGACAGGGTCCCTGCCCCTCCTGTACCTGTACGTCCTGATCGCCTAGATTTAGTGTACTTGTTCTTGTCTCTCTTATCCTCATGTAAAGCGCCATGGAACCTAATGGCGCTATATAAATAAAATAATAATAATAAAAAATATAATAATAATATAACTAGGATGGGGGATATACATACCAGAATGAGAGATATATATACCAGGATGGGGACATATATACCAGGATGGAGGACATATATATCAATGGGATAAGATGGAACATATACCTGGATATGGGTCATATATACATGAAAGCAATTAGGATGGAGGACATTAGTAGAGAATTTGAGGACATTGCCCCCATAACAGTGTCTGCAGTAGATCCCTCTCCCCATAACAGTGCGTTGTAACCATATTTTTTACTTCATTTTTTTCCCCTATTTACCTTCTTTAAAAACTGGGTAGTGCCTTATAGTCTGAAAAACACAGTATAAAATAAATTGTCACTGTAATCTTAACAACTTGGAAATTTATGTTGTCAGGTCAATTTTAAGGCACAATCGACAACATAAAAGCAAAACAATGTATCATTGGTGGAATCTGGTTTATTTTTTGACGCCGCACTTTTTTTTTTTTTACATTTTTCAGTACAGTTTATCATAAAATCGCATCCTCCAAAACTCAACTCGGCTCATAAACAACTCATCATGGTATACTGTATATGTCCCCCATCCTGGTATATATATCCCCCATTGTCATATCGACGGGACAAAACACAGCTGTAGCTCTGTAAAGAAGGAGAGGAAAAATAACGGAAGCTCAAAAATGCAAATTGCCCAGTGATGAAGGATTCCTAATCACCTAGGGACCGGCCTGGGGGGCAAATGCATCTTTGCCCCCCGGCCCAGCCCACCCCTGAAGTATCCACTATCTACCACCCAAACATGTAAAAGGCCCATTGGATGCCCCTGAGAGACCCTGGAATTCTGTTAATCCCTATCGATGCGGCTTCGGTCGATGATTTATGAGGGGGTGAGGATTTAAACTCTGTTCCCAATGTATCGCCCTCAGATACCACATTTCAGAGAATACGGGGGCGCAGCAATTCCTGGTCAATGCCTCGGCGTCTTCTCTGCCACCATTTCACAGGAAATGAAACGCCTATCACATATGAGGATCAGCCGGACCCGCGTGAGTACTAGGAACAGAATGTGCCACTCCAGCAATAGCCCTGATCATAATGACACTGACAATTCCGCTAAAAGAAGACATTCTACAGAAAGAAAGGACATTGTGTACGTTTTATTGTTTAATGGGGACATGTGATGAGTTCAGGTTTTCATTAATTACATTTCATTCTATACAACTCGTTCACTTCAAAACCATTTGAAATATCCGAAAGTCAAACTCTATGAAAAGCTTAAAACCCAATGAGAGACGGAGATGAGGAATCATAACTAAACTGTGCAAGATACATAACAACTGTATACACCACCATGAGGGGCATGATTCTGCATAAGTCTATTGCCATACCCAATCATCAGTAGTAATCTGCTGACTTAATCTTATCATAATAAGATGACTCTACTGACCGTACCTCATAATAATAAGATGACTCTACTGACCCTACTTTATAATAATAAGATGACCACCATGGACCTTCTCATAATTAATGCATACCAACATACTAGATCCTACTTATTATAATAAAAGATGACTCTACTGACCGTACTATATAAAAAGATGACTCACTGACTCACCTACTTTATAATGATAAGATGACTCTACTGACCCTACATTATATGATAAATGATCACTAGACCCTACTTTATAATGATAAGATGATCTACTGACCTTACCTATCAATGATAATATAATCTACTGACCCTACTTTATAATGATAAGATGACTCTACTGACCTTACCTTATAATGATAAGATGAATCTACTGACCCTACTTTATAATAAGATGACTCTACTGACCTTACCTTATAATGATAAGATGAATCTACTGACTCTTACCTTATAATGATAAGATGACTCTACTGACCCCCCTGATAAACAGATACCTACTGACCCTCCTGTAAGATAATAAGATGACTCTACTGACCCCTCTCTCTCTAAAGATATGAAATGACTCTATTGACCCCTCCCTGTAATGATAATGAGATGACTCTACTGACCTCTCTAAGGATAATGAAATGACTCTACTGACCCCTTCCTGCAATGATAATGAGATGACACTGCTGACCCCTGCTTATGAGGATTAGATGACACTACCTGCCTATAAGGATAATGGGAAAGACTCTACTTACCCCTCTCTCTATCAATAATGAGATGACTCTACTGACTCTTACCTGTAACGATAATGAGATGACTCTGTTGACCCCGTCTATGAGGATGAGATGACTTTACTAGCTCCTGCCTATAAGGGTAATGAGATTACTCTACTGACCCTTCCCTGTAACGATAATGAGATGACTCTACTGACCCCTCCTGTAACGATATGAGATGATCTACTGACCCTCCCTGTAACGATAATGAGATGACTCTACTGACCCCTCTCTCTCTAAGATAATAAGATGACTCTAATGACTCCCTGTAATGATAATGGATGACTTTGCTGACCCCTGTCTATAGGATAATGAGATGACTCTATGACCTCTCCCTCTTATGGTAAAGAGATGTCTTTGATGACCTTGTCTTGTAATGTTATGATGACTCTGTCTCGTTATGGATGAATGTGCTGTAGGGAAGGCACAAAAGACTTTCACATAGAAGACTTCCACATATTACCAAAATTGGTTAACCCTTTTAAGAAGGCATATGCTTATACACCATTACCCTACCTGATCCCCAGGATGTACACAATGGTGTATGTTTACTATTATATTAGACATGATTGAATATTTGTTACAGAGTTTTAACCTTTGGGAATTGTGGTGCCCCACCGGTCTGGTTGCCACAAAGGGGAACTGCAAACACTCCAGTTCTCGAGGAAATGGGATGGTGAATCCAGACACCCACCAAAACACCCAACACACCCTTAGTACCCAGGGGACCATGGTTGGACCCGGGGGGGGGCCTAGTCGAGGGGTCAGGCGGAAGGGGGAAGAAAAGGTGGAGGGTAGGAGTGAGTAAGAGGAGAAGGAGAGAGAAGGAAAGTGTTGTGCGGAGGACAGAGCAAATCCTAGGGGCACAGGAGGGGTGAGAAAGACTTGTGTTCCCCAATCCAGGACTGACCATAGTTAGACTGAGGGGTTGGTCTGTAAAGGTAATATTTCATAACAATATTAATAACAAGTTGCTGCTCCTGACCAAATCAATATAGACCAAGCGCCGGCATTGAAAAGTATGACACCAGACACAGTGAGTCAGATGTACACCCTTCCTTGGTCAGACCCAAGCTCCAAGTGCCTGTTTTATTAAGACATTAGGTTTTTATTCAAAAAGGGGCTCGGTCAACCCTACTCAGATGTATTCATTGGTCAGTGTGGTTAGTCCATGGGCGGATCCATGAGGTCATCAAGGGTGTGGTCTTGATTGAGTATGTTATTCTGTGATTGGTTCGTCTTCCCTGACCTCCAGCTTCGGTGATTGGTCAGTCTTCTTTGGACTCCATCTTGCTCTCAGCACATGGTGTGATGTGGCAGGAAATGGCAGCCATGTTTAAATCACAACTTATACAATGTAAAATAATACACTCTATATATCATTTCTCCCATGCCCTTATGTCTTAGGCTTAATGAAATATTTTGATCTTAAGGCTCTCCTTAACAGTCGAGGACCAGGGACCGGCCCTGAATGTTGCGCGGAAGCTGTATGCCCGAACCACCGAACTGGAGGCCACAAGGAGCTCTAGAGGAGATGGGGCCACAACCCGATGCACCCGCTGAGAAGGCGGCGGAACTAGGGTCAGGGGACAGGACCCGTAGTTGTTGGATTGGGGCACTGCTTGCGGAGGCGCTGACAGGAGAGGCGAATAAGTAGCGCTGGGAGTGACCAGAGAAAGGAAAGGCACACGAAGGGGGTCTTGGACAAACTATCCCGGTTCCTTGGGGATTGACTGGACTGTAACTTGGCAGAGAGAAGCGCCCGGCGACCAGTTGCAGTTCAGTGAGTAAACCAGATACAGAATTCCAACGTTGTGTTAGACTGTTTATTTTCCTGCCTGCGGAGCCGCCGACTGCAAAAGCAGAAGAGATACAGAGTCCCAGCTTGAACATGGCCTTGCATATCCATCGCAATCGAACACATCTGCCCAGGGGTACTGCTCCAACTATGGGGAGCGACGACATCAGGCTGCAATACCAACAACCCTGGAGGTCTGACCCGCAGCATCCGTCCCTTTTGACCGAAAACCATAGATGACATCACAAACTTTTAATTCTTCAAACTTTACCCCCATTGAAAAACCCCTTACCCAAAAATGGGGTCACGGAAGGGGGTTCTCGATTCCGTGACTCCCCCCAGTACTGAAGCTTGGTTCCGAGGGTTGGCGAGTCAGAATGTTTACACAATGTTCATGTTACATAACATAGAACACTATGACACTATCATAGATTCTACGGCTGATGATTGTTTGTGATCTATTCATTACCATGACCATGAAACAAATCAGACTCTAAGAGAAAAGTCTGATATTTCTTACTCAACTTTACTTCAGGTCTTATCTTTTTTAAGGAAATGAGGAAAGTGAGGGGGTGGGGGGTAAAATTTCCTCTATTGATTCTATAGCTGTCACTTTATGTTACTAAATTAAATTAATTGGTAACCTCACAACTGATGAATGCATAATTAACGAGGAAATATCCAACCTAAAAGTAAAAGATCAATTAATTATTGCTCCAGGCAAATGCCTTAAAATGTCAATGAGAAGCCTCCTAAGACAGATTTATCTCCGGGTTAACTATTATATATTGAAGATTGATTGGACGGGTTGGAGAATAAACCACTCAATAAAGATGAAATAGTTGTCATCTTTCATGTGCCGGGTAATAAAATTGTAGGAGCCAATGTGGTTTTTGATAAAGACTTGTTAATCGCTTCAGTCGTCAGCTACAAAACCATCAGAGCCGAGAGCCGGCTAAAAATACCTGACGCAAAGTAGAATAAGACATTAAGATATATCGACGATTAACTAAAAAACCCAAAAGTTCTTGAAACAATCTTAGACACTTTAACTGGCCTGAAACTTTACATCAGTATCCACCATCATTTACTATTGGGGCTATTGAGAAATTAGACTTGTCCATGTGTCGTGGGGTGCTATAGTGGATAGGGAATCAGGAGGCAAGATGGGCAAAGGTGAACTGGGAAACTAGTCTGACCCTTAGCCTGAGGGTCCCTGGCTCACCCTGATCCTGGAATTACCTCTGAAGGTAAGGATGTCTGGTCTGCCACCCTTGCCATTTGCTCCTGATCAGCCCTAACCTAAAATCCCTTACCTTCACCCATGGACCAGGAAAACCCAGCAGCTCCTATCGAAGGGAACAGCAGCAGCATAGCAAAACACAGCATGTCCTCACTGCACAGGGTCCAGGGAAAGACTGAACTCTAACTGCGACACCCAGTGGAGGGAAGTTGAACTACTTCAAGGCTGAGAGAGTGGAGATCACACCACTCCCCACCTCCAACTGCAGCTTTCTGGCATTAACTATGGATGACCAAAATTTAAATCACATCAGCAACGCACATGGACTGCAAAGCAATCAACACGTGACCCCATGTACAGTACAGACCAAAAATTTGGACACACCTTCTCATTCACAGAGTTTTCTGTATTTTCATGACTGGAAATAGTAGATTCACACTGAAGGCATCAAGGAGTTTGCAGTTCAGGATGTTTAAGTTTTGGGGTGTAGAACTGTTCTTCTCTTGGTTACAGTACAGACTAAAACTTTGGACACACCTTCTCATTCTAAGAGTTTTCTTCATTTTAATGACTATGAAAATAATAGATTCACACTGAAGACATCAAAACTATGAATTATCACATGTGGAATTATATACTTAACAAAAAAGTGTGAAACAACTGAAAATATGTCTTATATTCCAGGTTCTTCACAGTAGCCACCTTTTGCTTTGATTACTGCTTTGCTCACTCTTGGCATTCTCTTGATGAGATTCAAGAGGTAGTCACCGGAAATGGTCTTCACTTCACAGGTGTGCCCTGTCAGGTTTAATAAGTGGGATTTCTTGCCTTATAAATGGGGCTGGGACCATCAGTTGTGTTGTGCAGAATCTGGTGGATACACAGCTGATCGTCCTACTGAATAGACTGTAAGAATTTGTATTATGGTCAGAAAAAGCAGCTAAGTAAAGAAAAACGAGCGCCATCATTACTATAAGAAATGAAGGTCAGTCAGTGCAAAAGATTGGGAAAACTTTTAAAGTGCCCCCAAGTGCAAAAACCTTCAAGTGCTACAAAGAAACTGGCTCACATGAGGACCGCCCCAGGAAAGGAAGACCAAGAGTCCACCTCTGCTGCGAGAGGATAAGTTCATCCGAGTCACCAGCCTCAGAAATCGCAGGTTAACAGCAGCTCAGATTAGAGACCAGGTCAATGCCACACAGAGGTCTAGCAGCAGACACATCTCTACAACAACTGTTAAGAGGAGACTTTGTGCAGCAGGCCTTCATGGCAAAATAGCTGCTAGGAAACCCTGCTAAGGACAGGCAACAAGCAGAAGAGACTTGTTTGGGCTAAAGAACACAAGGAATGGACATTAGACCAGTGGAAATCTGTGCTTTGTCTGATGAGTCCAAATTTGAGATTTTGGTTCCAACCATCGTGTCTTTGTGCGACGCAGAAAAGGTGAACGGATGACTCTACATGCCTGGTTCACACCGTGCAGCATGGAGGAGGTGTGATGGTGATGGGGTGCTACGCCAGATGACCTGGCCTCCACAGTCACCAGACCTGAACCCAATCTAGATGGTTTGGGGGGAGCTGGACCACAGAGTGAAGGCAAAAGGGCCAACAAGAGCTAAGCATCTCTGGGAACTCCTTCAAGACTGTTGGAAGACCATTTCCGGTGACTACCTCTTGAAGCTGCCTTTTTTCTTGCCATAATTCTAACAGTCTATTCAGTAGGACTATCAGCTTGTGTATCCACCAGACTTCTGCACACTGTATGGAGTGGAAAAAATTACCAATTGCTTAGTGTCCCCCTTCCTGCACTTCACTGGTTCAATATAAGATAACAAAGATGCCCGATCTTTTGATTCCACGATTTTTTTACCTCGATTGACCATCCAAAGTTTGTACCCCCTGGCATATAAACATAAACATCTTTCTATGTCATCACGTTGATCAGGTAGATTTTGATAGTATCCTTTATTTTTTTCTTCTATCTTCTTCTGGTCTGGTCTTTCGTTCATTTACTTGCATTGCATGCAGCCACTTGGGGAGCAACACGCATTATTGATGTGGATTATGCCCCATAATCTAGTGAATGGAAGACTGAGTCATAGGGAAAATAGGATACTGGAGATAGAAGAGCAAAGCAATAGATCAGCAGTGGTGGGAAAAGTCCAAGGAGAGCCTGTAGTGTGTTATCCTGATAACAATGTGGTGATTGCAGTGGTACGGATCACTTGATGTTGATGTGAGAGGTACAATATTACTAGTGTTGAGGATCTGACGTCCCCAGGTTGGAGGATTCAATGTAATTGTCATGTTGTAATTCCAGGGTTTGATCCGGTAACCGTCAGTTGTGTTAGCGGTTTCCCGCTCTGTTGGACCACAGCCTGTTTGGTCTTTAGCCAATTACTGATAGTTCTCTTGTCTTTACTTTCCTTTGTTTTTCTTTCCTTTCTATTTCTTCATAGGTCTTTCCTCTTCCTTGTTTTGTTGGCCCTATCACATTTTGGACATTGTGACGTCACGTGATCCGGTGTCCAACCCCCACCGGATTCTGTCTCTCTGCCTTAAGGCCAAATGAGTTAATTAATAGGAAGTGACGCTGTGTTGCCACTCAATTCTTGTTGATTGCTCATTTGGTCCAAAGGCGGGAAAACAGAAGCCAGTGGTGATTGGATGCAGGTCTCATGTGACGTCACAATATCACATGAACCCCGGAACCACGATTACCAACGCCACTGGAATGGAGCCAGTACAGGAGGCGGGTACAGGCTCTTTTATTCTACCTGGGGGAGACATGTGGAATCAGATGGGGTTTCCTTAGTATTGGACAACCTCTTTTATTTCCTAATTGACTTGGCGGAGTTTCCCCACACGTACAACCTAACACACTCTGGTAATGAATGCAGTGAAGGAGACAGCGCCACTTGGCCGGACTGTGACGTGTGGGAAACTCTGCTCAGTCACTCAGGGAGACTGGGTACCGCCTCAGTGATGTTGGGTCAATTTCCAGTTCCGGGAGTTGACGGACATCACCAGAGGTCCATTGCAGCTGGGGGTCAATTGATGGGGATGGGTGGACAGCAATGGCGCCACTTATGGGTGGACAGCAATAGTGCCGCTCACAGCCACAATTGGAAATAGAAGGTATTTGTTAAAAGGCTTATTTCATGGCTGTAAAACGCTGTAAGTATTGGGCAAACCCGCCGATGTTCGGGTTTGGCGGACTCGCCTGCACTTTTTTTAAAGTCCGGGCTCAGGGTCAAACGTAAGTGGAACTTGAGTCTGAACCCCAAACTTGGACTTTAATGTCATGGGATACAGCCAATCACAAACGTCCATTCTCTGTGGCAGCGTTTGTGATTGGCTGTTTGGTCCCATTGCAGTGACTATCCAAAATGTTAATGATCAGCCCCGCATGTAGATGTGGCGGGATGGCCGGATGCAGGACATGTTAAGTAAGAGCTTTCTATATTTTTACAGCTTCCTGCCCCCTAACCTGAACCTGAACTTTAACTCAGACTTCCCAGGGAAACCCGTTTTCGGGATCTGTGCCCAAACACTAGGGGTATGGACCCCATACTTTACAGTTCGGGTTCGCCCATCATTAGCCGCTATGCTTTGTACTGAACCACCTCTTTAATATAGAGGCTTTAATAAGATTTTACTCTGGACTTTCCTATTTTACCCTAACGACTCCTTACATTACTGGCATCTCACTTTCAATGATGAAAGTAACTTTTTTAGCTATTTCAACATGAATGAATATAGAGTTACAAACCTTCTCACCTCGAGCACAGGGCAATGGTGGTCCATTTAGAAACAATGGAAATTTAAAATGTCCTAATAAGTTCCTTGTTAAAGGGGTTATCCAGACTTTTTATTACATCTGTGTGTCTAGGCTGCAAACTGCTGACAGTTTGTAATTTACACCCTGTCAGCATTCTGCATTGTTACTTAGACATCATCTTTCATGTTGTGGATCCGCAACCTCTGCCACGACCAAAGGAGTGCTTGTTTTGGAGCTTGGTGTAAATGTCACAACTGGTCATTTACACCCACTCCCCTACAAGCACAGCCCAGACTCCTACAAGCACACTGCAGACTCAGCATGCCCGTCCCCCAGTCTCCAGCTATGCCCGCCCCCAGTCTCCACAGCCCATCCCACAGTGTTTCAGAAAGAAGGTGACCAGCTCACTGCAATGCGGTTCCATCATGACCCCAGTCCACCATGCCCGTCCCCCAGTTCCAGCATGTCCGCTCCCCCAGACTCCTACAGCCCTCCCCACAGTGCAACAAGACCTCCCCAGTCTCCACATGCCCATTTATCACAATATTTCAGTGACAAACATGACCACTCACTGCAATGCGGTTCCATCATGACCCAGAGTCCAGAACGCCCGCACCCCCAGGTTCACTGTCGCTCCCAGATCTACAGCCCCCACATGCAACAGCCCTCCCAGCCCCAAGCATGCCCCCATCCCAGTCTCCAGTATGCCCAGCCGCTCCAGACTCCATTCCCCTACGTAAACTCTGATAGAACCTAATTGCACTGAGCAGTCATCTCCTTCTCTGCATGTTGGAGACTGGGAAGGGCATGCTTGGGACTGGGGAGTGCTTGTTGGAGACTGGGAGGGCGGGCATACTGGAGTCTGAGGCATGCTTCTAGGAGACTGGGCGTAAACGACCAGCTGTGACATTAACACCTAGGCTCCAACACAAGCGCGCCTCTGGTCGGTGGCTTCCACAAACGCCACCGCCACGTCTCACTATTTCCAACACGATGATTACTTCATTGTCTTTCGAACAGATCAACCCACTCCATCATCCACTCCTACCAGCGATAATCTGCTTAAACTTTTTATCTTTCTTCCCCTCCTCGTCTTCATTACACATTTCGATGTATTAGGCTTAATTTCATAGCCGCTTTTGTTTTTTTTTGCTCTTCTTCTTAGACATAGAAGATTAAACGAATGGAGAAGAAGAAATGGATCCTTCGCTCTAACACGTCGTCAACGAAACGTTGCCGGAATCGGAAGATTTTTTTTTTTCTCCCCTCGAGTCAATGCTGCGAGTCCCAGTTAAACATTTTCATATCAGCGAGTAATAATGACTGTTTTATATTCATGAATACCCCGTTATTATATCATTATGTTTTTAGCAGGATAGGATTAGAGATAATGGGTGTTATCTGAATGAGATACAAAGGATGTTACAATAGAGAAAGTCATCACAATATTCTCGGTAATCACAGATAGCTTTCAGACTTTTGTGGAGTTCCTAAAAGACAAAAATCAGCCATTACTACTGATAATATACGACCTCATTTCGGATGTTTTTCGGAGGATACACTGTACAAAGCCTCCTTTTATTATAGGAGGGTGCACTTCTTTCTACTGCAAATAAAAGAAATATATCGTCTCAGACGTCTTAAAGGGAATCTATCACCAGGTTTTTACCATCCCATCTGAAAGCAGCATAATGTAGGGCAGAGACCCTGATTCCAGCGATGTGTCACTTACTGAGCTGCGTGCTGCCATTTTGATAAAAATAACTGTTTTGTCTGCTACAGATTGTAGCAGTTAATGAATTTGCTGGACTACCTGATAGCCAACTAGTCTGGTGATGATAATCTCCCGCTAATTAAAAAGTGAATTTATCAAAACTGCACTGAGCAGCCCAGTAAGTGACACATCGCTGGAGTCAGGATCTCTGTGGCTACATCATGCTGCTCTCAGATTAGGTCGCAAAAACATGGTGACAGATTCCCTTTAAAACGTGATCCTTTAGTGCTGCAATTTGTCCCACATTGCTTTGGTGCTTTTTGACAAATCCGCAGTACAGCACGTTCCCTGCAAAGTCTATGGGAAATTAGTGTCATGTGCCGGTCACATGACAGGTTGTCCCGGGGGCGCAGGAGGATTCAGGAAGCAACGGAGGGGAGCGCCGGATGGTAAGTTCAAAGTGTTTACTATTTTAGTGTGTGCAGCAGCATGGAAGGTCATACACAGTGATGAGGAGGCCATATCTAGGATGAGGGATGCTATGTGCCAGGGCAAAGGATCTGTGTGCCAGGACAAGGGGGCTATATGCTAGGACAAGGGGGCTGTGTGCCAGGACAAGGGGGCTGTGTGCCAGGGCAAGGGGACTATGTGCCAGTGTAAAGGTAATATTTCATAATAATATTAATAAGTTGCCTGCCCCTGACCAAATCAATATAGACCAAGCACCGGCATTGAAAAGTATGACACCAGACACAGTGAGTCAGATGTACACCCTTCCTTGGTCAGACCCAAGCTCCAAGTGCCTGTTTATTATAAGACATTAGGTTTTTATTCAAAAAGGGGCTCGGTCAGCCCTACTCAGATGTATTCATTGGTCAGTGGGTTAGTCCATGGGCGGATCCATGAGGTCATCAAGGGGTGTGGTCTTGATCGTGTATGTTATTCTGTGATTGGTTAGTCTTTCTTGACCTCCAGCTTCGGTGATTGGTCAGTCTTCTTTGGACTCCATCTTGCTCTCAGCACATGGTGTGATGTGGCAGGAAATGGCAGCCATGTTTAAATCACAACTTATACAATGTAAAATAATACACTCTATAGATCATTTCTCCCATGCCCTTATGTCTTAAAGGTTAATTTAAGTATTTGATCCTATGGCTCTCCTCAACACCAGGACAAGGGGGCTATATGCTAGGACAAGGGGGCTGTGTGCCAGGACAAGGGGGCTGTGTGCCAGGACAAGGGGGCTGTGTGCCAGGACAAGGGGGCTGTGTGCCAGGGCAAGGGGACTATGTGCCAGGACAAGGGGGCTATATGCTAGGACAAGGGGGCTGTGTGCCAGTACAAGGGGGCTGTGTGCCAGGGCAAGGAGACTATGTGCCAGGACAAGGAGGCTGTGTCCCAGGACAAGAGAGCTAAGTCCAGGATGGGGGGGGGACATATTCAGGATGGGGGGGACATAACCAGGACAAAGGCGCCGTGTGCCAGGACAAGGGGACTATGTGCTAGGACAAGGAGGCTATGTCCCAGGACAAGGAAGCTATGTGCCAGGGCAAGGAGCCATATCCAGGACAAGGGGGCTATATCCAGAACGGGGGAGCTATGTGCCAGGACAAGGGAGCTATGTCCCAGGACAAGGAAGCTATGTGCCAGGACAAGGAGCCATATCCAGGACAAGGGGGCTATATCCAGAACAGGGGAGCTATGTCCCAGGACAAGGAAGCTATGTGCCAGTACAAGGGGGCTATATCCAGAATGGGGGAGCTATGTCCCAGGACAAGGGAGCTATGTCCCAGGACAAGGAAGCTATGTGCCAGGACAAGGAGCCATATCCAGGACAAGGGGGCTATATCCAGAACAGGGGAGCTATGTCCCAGGACAAGGAGGCTATGTCCCAGGACAAGAAGCCATATCCAGGACAAGGGGGCTATATCCAGAACGGGGGAGCTATGTCCCAGGACAAGGGAGCTATGTCCCAGGACAAGGAAGCTATGTGCCAGGACAAGGAGCCATATCCAGGACAAGGGGGCTATATCCAGGACAAGGGAGCTATGTCCCAGTGACTCACCGTCAGCCCGTGGACTTCGGTTTAGACAGGCTGTAGCTCCTTCCTCCTTGTCACGGGTGGGCCGCGCCTGCCGGTAGTGGGGCCCGGTTGAGTGCAGATCAAAAGTTGAAGACGTCTTGTAGGAACAGATTAAAGGGGTTTAATTTATTCGTGACGCCACCTATGAGTAGTTTCGGTAATCGTTACCGACTCTGCGGAACCTCCGGGGATGGACAGCAGCAAGATGGAACGCTCCCCACAGGCTGAGCGGTGATCCCCGGAGGCTGGAGCTGCTTAAGATGTTGTGCGGCAGCTGCGGTTACCTTGTGGTGCGGACGGACAGTTCATAAGGAAGCACGGACACTGTAAGTCTCTGCAACGGGTCTTTACTGTAACCAGCAGGCAGTACATGGTATACAGTTTACGGGTAGTGGACCGGGTGGACTCAGCAGTGATGGTGTCCCTTAGAGATCCGCAAGTGTTCCTCCATTCTAGCTAAGTGTTTTGCCATTGTCGCCCAGGAATACCAGATCGGGTACGGGGAGGCTGCTTCAATGCCTTATCCAAGATGTACGTTATGGATGTTTTGGGGAGCCTTGGGTCCCTCAGTGGGTACACCGCTGGTTAGACGACTGGAAGTTGGCTGGTGGTGGGGTGCTCCTGTGATGCTGCTCCTCCACGCTTCTGGTTTGCGTAGCAGAGGTGAACTGCTGCCAGCTTCGGTACCAGTGAACCGGCTGTGAGTTGTGGGCACGGGAGTCTTTTGGAACCCGTGGTTGATGATGCCCGATCCCGGTTGTTGAGGCCTCAGGTGCTGACACCCGACTGGTGACGGCCCGGGGGCTGCACGGGGTGCGGAGCCCCCGCTCCTACTCCAGGTTCTAGACTGCTCAGGTCAAGTTCTAGACTCTCTCTCCTAATGACTAAGTGTCTGTTCTCCCTACACACTTCCCTAGCACTCCACCCACCAGGACCCTGGGTTGGTCCTCTGTTCTAGGTGATGCATGCAGGGTTGGATCTCAAAGTTAACCAGATCATTGCTGTGTCAGAGAATATTGCGGCTGCATTTATGGCTGCAATACCCTCCTGTGACGCACCAGGACAAGGGAGCTATGTCCCAAGACAAGGGAGCTATGTGCCAGTACAAGGGGCCATATCCAGGACAAGGGGGATATATCCAGAACATGGGAGCTATGTGCCAGGACGAGGGGGGCATATCCAGGACAAGGAAACTATGTGCCAGGACGAGGGGGCTATGTGCCATGACAATGGGGCTGTGTGCCAGGAGAAGGGGGTTGTGTGCCAGAACTAGGTGGCTGTATGCCAGGACAAGTGGCCATATCCAGGATGGGGGGGACTTATCCGGGACAAGGGGGCTATGAGCCAGGACAAGGTGGCTATATGCTAGGATGGCGAGGATGTATCCAGGATAGGGGAGACTTATCCAGGATGGGGGGGCAAATGCAGGATGGGGGGGCATATCAAGGACAAGGAGGCTATGTGCCAGGACAAGGGGGCCATATCCAGGACAGGGGGAGCATATGCAGGATAGGAGGCCGTGTACCAGGATAATAGGGCCATATATAGAATAGGGGAGGGGGCGATGTGCAGGATGGGGGGGCATGTACTAGGATAAGGGGGACATATCCAGAATAAGGGGGCTATGTACCAGGAAGGGGGATATTTATATACCAGGATGGGGGACATATATACCAGGATGGGGAGGTCATGTACAAGGATCAAGGACATATATTCTGATTGTAAGAAGGACACTGGCATTATAAGACAAACTCCATTTAACATTTAAAAAAAAAAATTCTCCCTTCCTTCACCAAATTTGGGGTGCGTCTTATAATATGGTGCATCTTATAAAGCGAAAAATAGGGTACATAAAGTAACGTGCCGACAGGACGGAAAACCTAGACCTACTTCTGCCTAATTCTATCTAGTGCTACAAGGCTTCAAGCATTCTACGTCTTCCGAAAAGAAGAAAGCCTTACACTAGAGGAACGCCTCCACCCTCCAGACATTTCTGGTGCATCGGGTGTATGGAGATAAAATATCTAAAGAGATTAAATATCTAAAGGCGGTAAAGGATCTTTCAATTGCTACATTGTGATCTTGGCGTTACATTCCAGCCGAGTTCCGAAATATAGTAGAAAACCTTGTCCTTTCCCCCAGTGTCCCTCTCCTTCCTTGCAGACGTCCTACAATCTTCACCCTATTATTTCCTTACCGGCTGAGGTCTGAATGACACTCGAGACTCCTGCAGTTGTTTCTTGCTTCGTGAACCTTTCATTTCTACTTTAATGCCACTTTGTAGCGTCGGACCGATGACTAATAGGAATTAGGGAAGTCATTTTGCGCCCCGGCTGCAGTCCGGCTGCAGAATTAAAGGAAAGCGAAAAATCAATAAGCAATAAAGAGACGAACAAATAAAATTCTAAACTCAAATTGCCTTAATTGACTTTCCTTGTGATCACTTAACTCGTCATTGATCTGCATCTGATTATTGAGAAATGTTTACACTGGAGGAACGGAGAACAAAGAAATCTCATTGTGCTGAAAGTAAAAAGAGCCAAGAAAATCTGTGGAATGTACAGGAATTGTATATATGGCTGCTTTGTTATTGAAACAGCGCCACACTTTTCGATAGGTTGTGTCTGGTATTACAGCTCAGCTGCATCGAATTTGGTAACCATCGCCTAGAAATCTGCGGATGGTTCCCAGAGTGGTGATGACTACCTTACCTGAGCATACAGACTGACATAAGAGTCCTGTCAAAGAGATTTCCATTGTGGAATTGTCTAGGTTAAACATAAATTCACCATGTGTCAAGTAACAGGTATGGGCAATATGAAAATCACACCTGACACCAGATTAAAAAGGGAGAAGTCGCCTCAATCTTTGCATTATCTTTGTGCCACACTAAGCATGGAGAACAGAAAGAGGAGGAAAGAACTGTAAGAGGATGAGAACCAAAATTGTGGAATAATATCAATAATCTCACGGTTACAAGTCCATCTCCAGAGATCGTGATGGTATTTTGTTCACGCGGGCAACATAATAAAGAAGTTTACAACCCATGGCACTGTAGCTAATCTCCTTGGAATTTGAAAGCAGAGAAAAATTGATGAAAGGTTGTAACGCAGGATAGACAGAAAGGTGGATAAGCTCCAATCAAGTTTCACATAAATTCAAGCCATCTTGCAGGATCAAGGGCATCAGCGTCAGCATGAACTATTCATGTACTTGTGAATGACATGAAACGCTTTGAAGGAGACCCAGGAGGACCTCTGCTGACATAGAGAAAGAATAAAGCCAAAATGTATGAGAGTAACCAAAATCCTTCAGGGAAAGAGTCTTGTGGACAGATGAGACAAGAAAAAGCGAATCATTGTACTGTTGACCAAAAAGAATGAGGCAAAGACAAAGAAAAGAGCACAGAACCTACAGTCACATATGGGAAGGTCAGAGAAAAGAGCACAGGACCTACAGTCACATATGGGGGAGAACAGAGAAAAGAGCACAGGACCTACAGTCACATATGGGGGAGGGCAGAGAAAAGAGCACAGGACCTACAGTCACATATGAGGGAGGTCAGAGAAAAGAGCACAGGATCTACAGTCACATATGGAGGAGGTCAGAGAAAAGAGCACAGGACCTACAGTCACATATTGGGGAGGTCAGAGAAAAGAGCACAGGACCTACAGTCACATATGGGGGAGGTCAGAGAAAAGAGCACAGGACCTACAGTCTCATATGGAGGAGGTCAGAGAAAAGAGCACAGGACCTACAGTCACATATCGGGGAGGTCAGAGAAAAGAGCACAGGACCTACAGTCACATATGGGGAGGGCAGAGAAAAGAGCACAGGTCATACAATCACATATGGAGGAGGTCAGAGAAAAGAGCACAGGACCTACAGTCACATATGGGAGAGGTCAGAGAAAAGAGAACAGGACCTACAGTCATATATGGGGGAGGTCAGAGAATAGAGCACAGGACCTACAGTCACATATGGGGGAGGGCAGAGAAAATAACAAAGGACCTGCAGTCACATATGGAGGAGGGCAGAGAAAAGAGCACAGGACCTACAGTCACATATGGAGGAGGGCAGAGAAAAGAGTACAGGACCTACAGTCACATATGGAGGAGGGCAGAGAAAAGAGCACAGGACCTACAGTCACATATGGAGGAGGTCAGAGTAAAGAACACAGGACCTACAGTCACATATGGGGGAGGTCAGAAAAGAGCACAGGACCTACAGTCACATATGGAGGAGGGCAGAGAAAAGAGCACAGGACCTACAGTCACATATGGAGGAGGTCAGAAAAGAGTACAGGACCTACAGTCACATATGGAGGAGGGCAGAGAAAAGAGCACAGGACCTACAGTCACATATGGAGGAGGTCAGAGTAAATAACACAGGACCTACAGTCACATATGGGGAGGTCAGAGAAAAGAGCACAGGACCCATAGTCACATATGGGGGAGGTCAGAGAAAAGAGCACTGGACCTACAGTCACATATGGGGGAGGGCAGAGAAAAGAGCACATGACCTACAGTCACATATGAAGGAGGGCAGAGAAAAGAGCACAGGACCTACAGTCACATATGGGGGAGGTCAGAGAAAAGAGCACATGACCTAGAGTCACATATGGGGGATGTCAGAGATAAGAGCACAGGACCTACAGTCACATATGGGGGAGGGCAGAGAAAAGAGCACAGGACCTACAGTCACATATGGGGGAGGGCAGAGAAAAGAGCACAGGATCTACAGTCACAAATGGAGGAGGGCAGAGAAAAGACCACAGCACCTACAGTCACATATGGGGGAGGTCAGAGAAAAGAGCGCAAGACCTACAGTCACATATGTGGGAGGTCATAGAAAAGAGCGCAGGACCTACAGTCACATATGGGGAAGGGCAAATAAAGGAGCACAGGACCTACAGTCACATATGGAGGAGACCAGAGAAAAGAGCACAGGACCTACAGTCACATATGGAGGAGACCAGAGAAAAGAGCACAGGACCTACAGTCACATATGGGGGAGATCAGAGAAAAGAGCACAGGACCTACAGTCACATATGTGGGAGGTCAGAGAAAAGAGCACAGGACCTACAGTCACATATGTGGGAGGTCAGAGAAAAGAGCACAGGACCTACAGTCACATATGGGGAAGGGCAAAGAAAGGAGCACAGGACCTACAGTCACATATGGAGGAGACCAGAGAAAAGAGCACAGGACCTACAGTTACATATGGAGGAGACCAGAGAAAAGAGCACAGGACCTACAGTCACATATGGGGGAGATCAGAGAAAAGAGCGCAAGACCTACAGTCACATATGTGGGAGGTCATAGAAAAGAGCGCAGGACCTACAGTCACATATGGGGAAGGGCAAAGAAAGGAGCACAGGACCTACAGTCACATATGGAGGAGACCAGAGAAAAGAGCACAGGACCTACAGTTACATATGGAGGAGACCAGAGAAAAGAGCACAGGACCTACAGTCACATATGTGGGAGGTCAGAGAAAAGAGCACAGGACCTACAGTCACATATGTGGGAGGTCAGAGAAAAGAGCACAGGACCTACAGTCACATATGGGGGAGGTCAGAGAAAAGAGGACAGGTTCTACAGTCACATATAGGGAGATCAGAGAAACGAGCACAGGACCTTCAATCACATATGGGGGAGGGCAGAGAAAAGAGCACAGGATCTACTGTCACAAATGGGGGATGTCAGAGGAAAGAGGACAGGACTACAGTCACATATGGGGGAGGGCAGACAAAAGAGAGCAGGACCTACAGTCACATATGGGGGATTTCAGAGAAAAGAGTGACCACCTGTCTCCTCCATCCTCAGTATTCAGTGACCGCCCATCACCTTCATCCTCAGTATTCAGTGACCGCCCATCTCCTGCGTCCTAAGTATTCAGTGACCACCTGTCTCCTCTGTCCTCAGTATTTAATGACCGCCTGTTTCCTCCATCCTCAGCATTCAGTGACCGCTTGTCTCCTCCATCCTCAGTATTCAGTGACCGGCCGTTTCCTCCCTCCTCCGTCTTCAGTGACCGCCCGTCTCCTTCATCCACAGTTTTCAGTGACCGCACGTCTCCTCTGTCTTCAGTATTCGTTGACTGCCCATCTCCTCCAACCTCAGTTATCACCCGTCTCCTCTATCCTCAGTATTCAGTGACTGCCCGTCTCCTCCATTCTCAGTATTCAGTGACCGCCCGTCTCCACCATCCTCAGTAATCAGTGAATACCCGTCTCTTCCATCTTCAGAATTCAGAACCTGTCTCCTCCGTCCTTGGTATTTGGTGTTTGCCTGTCTCCTCCATCCTCAGTATTCAGTGACCGGCCATCTTCTCTATCCTCAGTATTCAGTGACCGCCCGTCTCCTCCATCCTCAGTATTCAGTGACCGCCCATCTTCTCCATCCTCATTATTCAGTGACCACCCGTCTCCTCTATCCTCAGTATTCAGTGACCGCCCGTCTCCTCTATCCTCAGTATTCAGTGACCGCCCGTCTCCTCTATCCTCAGTATTCAGTGACCGCCCGTCTTCTCCATCCTCAGTATTCAGTGGCCGCCCGTCTCCTCTATCCTCAGTATTCAGTGACTGCCCGTCTCCTCTGTCCTCAGTATTCAGTGACCGCCCTCTCCTCCGTCCTCAGTATTCAGTGACCCCGTCTCCTCCATCCTCAGTATTCAGTGACCCCCGTCTCCTCCTCCTCAGTATTCAGTGATCGCCCGTCTCCTCCATCCTCAGTATTCAGTGACCGCCTCTCCTCCATCCTCAGTATTCAGTGACCGCCCGTCTCCTCCATCCTCAGTATTCAGTGACTCGCCATCTCCTCCATCCTCAGTATTCAGTGACCGCCCGTCTCCTCCATCCTCAGTATTCATGACGCCCGTCTCCTCCATCCTCAGTATTCAGTGACGCCCGTCTCCTCCATCCTCAGTATTCAGTGACCGCCCTCTCCTCCATCCTCAGTATTCAGTGACCACCCATCTCCTCCATCCTCAGTATTCATTTACGCCCGTCTCCTCTCCTCAGTATTCAGTGACCGCCCGTCTCCTCCAGTCCTCAGTATTCAGTGACGCTCCGTCTCCTCCATCCTCAGTATTCAGTGACCCCTCTCCTCCATCCTCAGTATTCAGTGACTGCCCTCTCCTCATCCTCAGTATTCAGTGACCGCCCGTCTCTCTCCATCCTCAGTATTCAGTGACCCCCTCTCCTCCATCCTCAGTATTCATTGACGCCCTTCCCTCATCCTCAGTATTCAGTGACGCCCGTCTCCTCCGTCCTCAGTATTCAGTGACCCGCCGTCTCCTCCATCTCAGTATTCAGTAGCACTCATCTCCGTCCAATCCTCGTTCATGTACCTCCCTCAGCCTATATTCAGTGACCGCCCGTCTCCTCTTCCTCAGTATCAGTGACCCCCGTCTCCTCTTCTCAGTATTCAGTGACCGCCGTTCTCGTCTCCTCTTCCATCCTCAGTATCAGTGACCGCCCGTCTCTCCGTCCTCAGTATTCAGTGACCCCGTCTCCTCATCCTCAGTATTCAGTGACCCCCGTCTCTCCATCCTCAGTATTCAGTGACCGCCCTCTCCTCCATCCTCAGTATTCAGTGACCGCCCGTCTCCTCAGTCCTCAGTATTCAGTGACCGCCCTCTCCTCCATCTAGTATTCAGTGACGCCCGTCTCCTCATCCTCAGTATTCAGTGACCGCCCTCCTCTCATCCTCAGTATTCAGTGACCCCCTCCTCCATCTCTTCGTGACGCGTCTCCTCCCCCTCCTCACTCATTCGTACCGCCCGTCTCTCTATCTCATATTCAGTGACGCCCTCTCCTCCATCCTCCAGTATTCAGTGACCGCCCGTCTCCTCCATCCACAGTATCAGTACTGCCTCTCCTCTTCCTCAGTATTCAGTGATCGCCCATCTCCTCCATCCTCAGTATCAGTGACCGCCACTCTCCTCCATCCTCATTATTCAGTGACCCCCATCTCTTCATCTTAGTATTCAGTGATCGCCTGTCTCCTCATCCTCAGTATTAAGTGACCGCCTTCTCCTCCATCCTCAGTATCAGTGACCGCCCTCTCCTCCATCCTCAGTATTCAGTGACCGCCGTCTCCTCCATCCTCAGTATTCAGTGACTGCCCGTCTCCTCCATCTCAGTATTCAGTGACCGCCCTCTCCTCCATCTCAGTATTCAGTGACCGCCCTCTCCTCCATCCACAGTATTCAGTGACCGCCCGTCTCCTCCATCCTCAGTATTCAGTGACGCCCATCCCTCCATCCTCAGTATTCAGTGACCGCCGTCTCCTCATCCTCAGTATTCAGTGACCGCCCGTCTCCTCCATCCTCAGTATTCAGTGACCGCCCGTCTCCTCCATCCTCAGTATTCAGTGACCGCTGTCTCCTCCATCCTCTGTATTCAGTGACCGCCCTGTCCTCTGTCCTTAGTATGCAGTGACCGCCCATCTCCTCTATCCTCAGATTCAGTGACGCCCGTCTCCTTCATCCTCAGCATTCATTGACGCCCTTTGCCTCATCCTCAGTATTCAGTGACCTTTATAAGGGGCCACCTGATTCCACCTGTTTCTTCACAGAATGATTGACCACACTAATTGAACTCCACACTGCTATTGTAAACACCCCTTTTCATAATTATTATGGACTCACAAAGGTGCAGATGATGAATGCGGAGACTGTCGGCTTTCAATCTACTGCAGGAGATATAATTAATACCACAAACAGTGAGTGATCGGGTTGTGATATTGGATTGCTATTATTCTGAACACTGCTGTGTCTCCGGCCTTGTATTCTGATCCGCGTTCTGTCCCACAATGGTTAAACCATTGATGTAACATCACAGCGTCTGTACATTAGTATCGCCATCATTAATCATCAATCCGAGCTTCCTCCATGGCGTCGGACCCTTCATCTACATCTCGGCTCTCTCTGATTTGTTTTGGATCCATTTGAATCCAGCGTTTTCCCCCGATGGTTTCATCACAGTGAAGCGTCTGGTCACATTCGGCGCAGTCGGATCCGGACGTTCCCTCTAATCATCCGTCTCCCGGTTCTTCCTCTTGTTTTTGCCAAATCATAAACCTTCCCCCTCCTCAATAATTCATCAAACGTAGTCAGAGGCTTTAGTGGAGATGAAGCCGTGTTGTCTGTGTTGGCGGCGGCACCTCACGGAATATTCCCTAAATCGGCTAAGCATCTATTTATCACTGGAACGAGAGCGCGCCGCGGCTCAATCACTTTTCTGGGACATGAAGTTATCGAGAGAGTTCCAAAGAATCTATAAATCTTTCTGTTGGAGACGCCATTGATGTCTACAATTCAGCAAACTGCATTTAGTGTAACAAATGTCTCTACGAAGCCGAGTTTAACCGGAGAAAATTTACCATTACAAAGTCATCGTATATTCCCATATGCAACTCATCATCGGTGATCTTCATAACGTCCGGATGCTTCATTGGGCATTGGACACGATGGTCATGGCACGACCAGCTGTGGGACCCCGCGTCCCTGTTCTTGGGATTAGTAGAGATCTCTATGGTCGTATACTCAACATTTAGGAAGTCCTGTGTATCGGTAACAGTAATGCCAGCGCCCCTGCATGGCTCCTCTCCCTCCTCCCGACAAGGATACCGACTTACTCCCCACCACGGCCATCCTGTAGTTTCTAGCTCCCCACCGTGCTCCCCTACCCATAGGACCTGAGCACATTGAGCAGGTCTCCTGGCAAGCTGCTTAGGGTGTGCAGGCACGCTCCCCGATTCTGCAAGTAGCCTCAGCCTACGGCTGAGAAGGAGATGCTTCTAATGGTCTTGGAAGTGCTTGAGTAACTTCAGTCTAGTGTGTTCCTATAAATGCTAGTTTGTGTCAGGTTCCTGTGATCCTGTGCCTTTATCCTGTCCTGCATGCCCAAATCTAAATCTGTACTGCCTGCCTGCACCCGAACCTGTCCTCCCTGTCCTGACCCGAACCTGTTCTTCCTGCCTGAACCCTTACCTGTCCTGCCTGCCAAGACTTGAACCTGTCCTGACTGCCTGAACCCAAAACTGTTCTGGCTGCCCAAACCTAAACTGACTGTCTGTCTGAATCCGAACTGTCCTGCCTGTCTGAATCCGAACCTGTCCTGCCTGTCTGAATCCGAAACTGTCCTGCTGTCTGAATCCGAACCTGTCCTGCATGTCTGAATCCGAACCTGTCCTGCCTGTCTGAACCCGAACCTGTCCTGCCTGTCTGAATCCGAACCTGTCCTGCCTGTCTGAATACGAACCTGTCCTGCCTGCCTCAACCTGAAACTGTCCTGCCTGTCTGAACCTGAAACTGTCCTGCCTGTCTGAATCCGAACCTGTCCTGCCTGTCAGAATCCGAACCTGTCCTGCCTGTCTGAACCAGAAACTGACCTGCCTGTCTGAATCCGAACCTGTCCTGCCTGTCTGAACCAGAAACTGACCTGCCTGTCTAAATCCGAACCTGTCCTGCCTGTCTGAATCCAAACCTGTCCTGCCTGTCTGAATCCGAACCTGTCCTGCCTGTCTGAACCAGAAACTGACCTGCCTGTCTGAATCCGAACCTGCCCTGCCTGTCTGAATCCGAACCTGTCCTGCCTGTCTGAATCCGAACCTGTCCTGCCTGCCTGAACCAGAAACTGACCTGCCTATCTAAATCCGAACCTGTCCTGCCTGAACCTGAAACTGTCCTGCCTGTCTGAATCCGAACCTGTCCTGCCTGTCTGAATCCGAACCTGTCCTGCCTGCCTGAACCAGAAACTGACCTGCCTGTTTGAATCCGAACCTGTCCTGCCTGTCTGAACCTGAAACTGTCCTGCCTGAACCTGAAACTGTCCTGCCTGTCTGAACCTGAAACTGTCCTGCCTGAACCTGAACTGTCCTGCCTGTCTGAATTGAACCTGTCCTGCCGTCTGAATCTGAACCTGTCCTGCCTGTCTGAATCTGAACCTGTCCTGCCTGTCTGAATCCGAACCTGAAACTGTCCTGCCTGTTTGAATCCGAACCTGTCCTGCCTGCCTGAACCAGAAACTGACCTGCCTGCCTGAACCTGAACCTGTCCTGCCTGTCTGAATCCAAACTTGTCCTTTCTACTCAAACATGTCCTGCCTGCCTGAAACCGAAACTGTCCTGCCTGCCTGAAACCGAAACTGTCCTGCCTGACCCTGAAACTGTCCTACCTGCCTGATCCCGAACCTATGGTGCCTGCACAGACCCGAGCCTGTCCTACCTGCCTGCACCCAAACATTTATTGCCTGCTTGAACCCAAGCCTGTCCTGACTGCTTGATCACAAGCCCGTCCTGTTTGTCTTTAGCCCCTACACCTAATGGGCCTACCAGCTCTCTCCACATGATTCGATCCCAAAATATAGATCCCTTCTCCTCCTAATGTCGCATCTGTAGCGCCCCACTAGTCAGTGCGCTACAAAAGGGTACTGACACCCTTCAACAGAAGGTGCAGTATGCTTTGTTCTGGTAGGGGGTAATAGAAGCCTGAAGCTGCACAACCACACACACACACACCTAGTGATAGGGGACCAATCAGATGCCCTTTACTAGGGTAACTGGTCCCGGTGGGAGGAGAAGCTAGGTTATAAAGTGAGTGTGGAAAGAGGGACAGAACAGAGTTTGAAGAGTGCAGCAAAAGAACAAGAGAAGAGTAGAAGTAATGGGAGGGCACTTCAACCTGGTGACCCAGAAGAGAAAGGGGCAGATAGAGGGTAACTGAATCACCCGGGCCCAGTCCGAGCGGGGTACCGGCTCCGACGTGGATCAGAGGTCCATCCCTGAACTGCAAATTACCTATGTGGTCGATGTCTTCTTAGGAGCACGATCCAACCCCCTACACCAAGCACGGTCTCCACCAGAAGCGCTAAACAAGTCGGTTTGGAGAGATAAAGGGTTCCCATATCACCCGACGGGCCTGGTTCAAGAAATGGGATTGTGCAGGGCAGCACAGAGAAAGAACAGAGGAAGTGATAGAGAAGGAACATCACCGGAGCTTCAGAGGGACACTGATTACTGCCAGGACCGCAACCGTATACCCTGTAAGACTGCAGATTACTGGAGTAAAGTACCCGTTCAGAGTGAGCAACGTGTCTGTGTTCCTTACGGATGAACTGTGATTTACCTGCCTTGCACCACACCACAGAAGCTGCGCAGCCCCATTCCAACAGCGCTGCCCTATTCCATCATTATCAACCTACAACCCCGGGGAACCCGCTCTTCCTGTAGAGAGCTACAAACCTTGCTGTCACCCATCACCTCGAGGTCCCAGCAGTGTCGGTGCCATCACCCGACCCACAGGTGCCATCACGAACAACTTTATATATTTTCCTTTTCCCTTTTTCTTGTCTGCCTAAGGGCACGAACTCGGGCTCCGACCACCCGTGACATCCCCGTACCAGTACACCCGAGATCCGAGTACCCCAAGCCCTTGGCGCCAGACACATCCTTATTGGAACATGGTGGTCATCCATCAACCATCCACTTCTCCATCCATCTTGACCATCCAGTGTTGACCGGCATTCATCAGTAAAGTACTGATTTTACAATTACTCTTCATGTATGTCTGGGTCACTGCAAACATGTCGGCTTGTGAGCACTTTTTAGGGGCGGCCGAAAAGTAGGTTTATGCACAACTGCAGCCTCTGGAGGATCTTCTACCTTGAGGTTTGTGGGACTAGTGATGGGCGAGTCCTAAATTACTCGGAATCGCTTGACTCTAGCGAGTCCGAGCCCGGGACTCGCTACTCGTTGCTAGTCTAGCGAGTCCAATGTTAATGAATGGGAAGCGAGTAATAGCGAGTAATGTGCGATTTACAAATCGCAGATGTGTCTCGGAAGCTTCAGGCTCTATCTGCTACAATAGCTAAATCATGTTTAATAGGCTCCCGCTGTCACAGCCAGTTAACTCTCTGCCTACCGCGCTGCAACAAGAAGAAGAAGGAAGACAGAAGACAGAAGAGAAGAAAGAAGAGAGAAGACCTGGGTCTTTGGAGGGATATGTGGTGGTAATAAAGTTGGAGTCCCTAATGGTGTCTGTGTCTTTATTTTTAATAAATAATTTTTCTCTGTGTGGTGTTTTTTTTAACCCTTTATTGGAGATTCTTAGTGGCCGGGTCAAACCTGGCCTGACATTAAGAATCTCGGGCTTAATACCAGCTTGTATAACAAAGCTGGTATTAACCCCTTTATTACCCAGCGTGCCACACCACCAAGGCCGCTGGAAGAGCGGGGTTCAGCGCCAGAGGATGGCGCTTCAATGAACGCACCATCTTCTGGGGCGGCTGCGGGCTGCAATTTGCAGCGGGGGGTGCCCAGAAAGCTTGGGCCTCCCTGCGCTGCGGATTCCAGCCCCCAGCTGCTTAGCTGTACCTGGCTAGACATAGAAATTGCGCGGAGCCCCACGCATTTTTTTTTTATTATTTCAAGAAATTTCATGAAATAATTAAAAAAAAGGGCTCCCCTATATTCTTATGTCCGGCCAGGTACAAATAGGCACCTGGGGGTTGGGGCAGCCCGTCGCTGCCTGCTGGATCTGGCTGGTTCCAGAAATACGGCGAAGCCCACGTCATTTTTTTTCTGAAAAATCAATAAAACAATCCTAAAAAAGGGACTTGCATCTTTATTAACCCCTCGCCCATGGTCCAGGGGTTAATAAAGATGCAGTCCCTTTTATTTACATTGTTTTATGGATTTGTCAGAAAAAAATTTGACGTGGGCTTCGCCGTATTTCTGGAACCAGCCGGATCCAGCAGGCAGCGACGGGCTGCCCCCCAACCTGGCCGGACACAAGAATATAGGGGAGCCCTTTTTTTTATATTTCATGAATTTCATGAAGTAATAAAAAAAAAAAAGCGTGGGCTCGCGCATTTCTATGGCTAGCAGTCGCTCTGCTAATCATCTCTGTGCACAACATCAGTCTGTACACAGAGAGCAGGGCTCTAACCTGAGCGCAGCTCAGCAGGCACAGGCAGAACCGACTCGTTACAGTGAGTTTCTGCAAACTGCACAGTAACAGTCAATGCAGTCATGGCAAACAGGATTGCATTGATTGCATTGGACTCGTTACTGTGCGAGTAATCGCTGGGAAACTCGCCGAGTACCGAGTCCTGCGAGTCCCTTACTACTCGCAGAGTAACGAGTCCTAGCGAGTAGACTCGCCCATCCCTAGTGTGGGACTCCATAAGCCTTAGCAGCTTCAAATACCTGTTTGCTGCTTTGTAATGGTATTTTAGCAGCTGTATCTCTAAGGGTACCGTTACACATCGCAATATTGCATGCAATTTCACTGGCAATTTGCTGGCTGCAGTGAAATCATGGACACATTGTTCCATTTTGTTCCCATGTACAAATGTAAAAATGTGTCCATGATTTCACTGCAACCAGCAAATTGCAAGTGAAATTGCATGCAATGTTGCGATGTGTAACGGTACCCTTAATCTGATGCATTTTTCTGGCAGACACCTTACTTATTATTCCTTTATCTGCACAAACCTGTATGTGCTCTGTATTGGCTACAATGTCTCCATAGTACAATGACCTTGCATATGTTTGAGTGAAATATCTAATTTTTCATACGAGGCATTGTATCATGTGTTCACTGCTTCTCAGTCCATGCAAATTGCTCGGCTGTAGTTTCCTTTGATACTTCCGGGGTTAATGCTGAAGCTGCTGTTGCTGCCTATGTGTGGTGTTCAGTTCTC